>CP135568.1:5225330-5266111 GCA_032401905.1 Swietenia macrophylla | reverse complement strand
AAATAGTTCAATGATCATGAAAATATTTATAATAGCTAAAATAACTATATACAAGTAAATAATTTATAATACTTATTTATAATTATTCAAATCATATAATTTTATATATATTTATTAAATTAAATGATTTATAATTTTACACAAGCAATTAATTTATGATATTATCCCATTATAATTAGTGTATAATATATGCTTATTTGTTATATTAAATTAAATATCAAAATATGAAAAATAATTTTTAGATATACTTTTTGTAAGTTTTTTAAATATTAGGAGAGTATATTGAAAAATATTACTAACTTAAAATTTAAAATATAATATTATTTTAGTTATTTTATTATTTTAATTAATCAATTACTGATTAAATACAACGATGTTATTATTAAAGGATACTTTATGTTAATTTTATAAAAATTTATATTTATATATAATTTTGCTAAATTTCAGAGGAAATACTTGAAAATATCCCTAATCTTTTACTTAAGGAAATTGACAAATACCTTTCTTAAGTTAGGAGTAAAAAATACATGTTCCATCAATTTACATGATTCAATACATGTCTTCATTAAATTTGAGAAATCAACAAATACTTTCATAATTAATTAAAATAAATATTTAAAAATCTTTATATTTCTTAATAATACATATTTAATTCACAAATTTAATTATGAAATTTTATCAGATATCTCTACTATGATTTGTAGAATTACGTTTGCGATAAATTTTATATGCATATTTACCTCTCTTTTAAGACAAATATATCTATGATTTTTTTATTTCATATAAATAAAATTCTAATTTATTAATCTTTATTTAAATTTTTAAAGTTTATTATTTATGTTTTTTAAAATAAATAAAATAGTATTTTATTAAAAAATCTTGATTATATACATATGCACACATACATATATTAATTCTCTAATAAATAATTTAAAATTACTTACTATTGTATATAAGATTTGTAATCTATAAAAAAATAACTATATTAAATAAACAATCAAATGTGTTAATTAATAGTAATATTAAAATAATTTAATTTTTATTATTTAGAGTATTTTTAAACTATAATAATTATTTTATAAAATTTTAAAAGCTTAATATAAATTATTTTTTAAATATTTTAAGTTAATTAAAATTTTATATTATTAAGATATTAAAATATAAATTAATACATAATATGAATAAATTTTAATAAACTTTAAATATTAAATAAAGATGAATAAATTAAAATTTTATTTATTAAGAATAAACAAGCTATGGATATATTCGTTTTTTAGTTACATCAAAGGGGAGGTAAATATGTATTTCCACAAAACTTACCACAAACCAAAATTTATACAAATCTCAATGAAGATATATGATAAAATCTCATTTAATTATATACAAATAAACCCTAATAAAACTTACTCACAATTTTTAATAATATTTGTCTTAATTTTTTTTCTAACTATATAGAATATTTTATAGAATAAGGTTATTTCATAACTAGTCTCAATTTAAAAATAAAATTATCACAATGGGTATATTTATTATTTTTATTTTAAAATAAAAATAAAAAATAACTTGAGATATAAGGATTTATTTGTATATAAACAAAATTATAAGAAATAAATATATATAATTAAAAATTAGTAAGGAGGATTTATTAGGTTTTATTTGTATATAAGTAAAATTTTATGAACTTAATATATATTATTAAAAAGTATATGAGACTTTTCTAATATTTAAGTGACCATGGAAGTATATGTCGAATGTTTAAACTTGCAGGGCATCTATTTTATTTTTCCAAACCAAAGGGAGGTTTCTGTCAATTTCCCTTGAAATCTCTCATGTCAAATATTCCACTTTTTCTCTGGCAATTTTATCACGCCTATTTTTTTTTTTTTTATAAAAAAAATAAAAAATAAAACCAAATCAAAAAATTCGTAAGCTTGCGCTGTGTTATTAACAGCATTGCTACTCAATGTGATATCATCGGAATTCTTTTAGCCAATTGTTACCCATGATTGTCTTTCACAAATGCACTTCTTCTTTTTTCAGTTGCAACCCATTAATTTATTTTATCGATACTAAAATATTACTACTTTTTTTCTCTCTCTCTCTCTCTCTTGCGCGCATGTGTGATCTATCCAACTGAAACATATTGTTCTTGTTCTTCTCATTGTATCGGTATTTTCTTAATATTTATTCTCTCGTACTTTCTTGATCCACACTTCCCCATAATTTTTATTTACAAATTAAAATATTGTCTTAAAAACAATTGGCAGCAAATCTTTTGTAAACCATTATTAGAAAATTGTATATCCAAATACATCTTCATTGGAATGGTGTACAAGGCAAGGCAATTATTAGAAATTATTAGATCAATGTTACTGTTGGAGTGGATACTTCAAGTAATTAGAAGAGTAGATAATTTCACAACTTAAAAGAGTCCTAACTCTTGAAAAGGATACTTGTGTTGTCAATTAAGCCTTGTATTTGTTTGGATGATAACTTTGTGAGAATGTTAAATTTGCAGCAACCAATACATACGTAGACAGAGTATTGGTATATTTTTGCTAAATATATTAATTTACTTGTATAATAATAAAGAAAATAATTGCAATTGATAAAAACATCATACTTCATGCATAAAGAAAAACCAATGCATCCAAATTTATTTAATGCAAATATTCAGCAAACCAACTTACTATGCTTAGGTTTAGATAAATATTGAAAGACAAAAAAATAAATAAATGTATAGATAGTGTGATGATACTTCACTACTTAAGGAGTAAATAAATTATAATATAAGAGCACAAGTGACATTTGACATTATTAGACTCTTAAGCCAAAAAGAAATGCTTCCGGAAAGATTGAAGTACTAGAGTTTCTATTAGACAAGAGTAATATATACACACGCTAGTGTATGCCACCCCTGTGACCAATTAAAAAAAATGGTACGTGTTTTTCACGTTTATAAGCTCATGACACACGTTAGAATATTTGTCATTCACTAACAAGTAGAAGTGGATTTGACCAATGCTAACAAGTGGTGGACTCTACCAATTACAATTTTCCAGTATTTACAACACTCTCACTTCAATGATACCACTTTTAGTTTTTTTTTTTTTTGACATATTTGATATTGCCTCGTTACAACCTTGTTTGTAAAATCCAATGAAATAGAACTTAATTGAAGAAAAAAAAATGTATAGTATATATTTGTCTAAAAATTTCTATAGTTCTTTATTTTTTAATAGAATATACTTTTTCTAATGAAATTCTCTCTTTCAAAATATCAAATATCAATTTGTTAATTTATGCTTTTAAGCACATGTCAATGCCATATATCAACTTTTCAAACATTGATCTAAGTAAAGTTTTAGTAAAAAGATTAATAAAATTATTATAGAACATATCTGTTTAATATTAATCTGTTGGCTTTTCTAGAGATTATAAGTCTAAAATAATTTTAGTAATATGAATTTACTTCAATCTCTCTTAATGTATCCTCTTATCATTTGAGCAAACTAAATAGCATTATTTTTTATATTATTGTTGGCATATCTATATCAAAAGATAAGTTGTTTGTACTTTAAATATGATGGATAATAGATTACAACTATATACAATACTTACTCTATTCATGTAGTTTAAGAATCTATGAATGATTGGAAAAAGTAACAACAAAAATCTACTTTGTAAATCTGATAAGAATCAATAGCAAGTTTATAATAAATTTTTTTATGTGCTAAATGAATCTATCACAAGGGTAAGAAACGAAAGATAACTTATTTGAAATATATTTTTTATGACATTTTAATTAGGTTTTATAGTGCATTTAGAAATGTCACATAGGTATATATTTTAATTAATTATTTTTTATTTATTTTAGAACTTTTATTCTTAATTGTTTTAAATTAAAATTTTTAATTCTACCTATTTTAGATTAAACTTGTAATCCTAGTTGTTTAAGATTTTAATTTTAAACTGTATATAAAGAGACTTAAACAATATGATAATTAGAGATTAAAATTTTATTCAATTAAAATTGAGAGTCTTACATTTCTTTATGGTTCTTTGGAAAACTTTATGAAATTATCGAAAAATTTTTCTAATGGTGCTCAAATTTTTTCTTATTATTTAGTTCATGATTAATGAATTATTGAATCAAAGACTTTACTATTAGTTCTTGATTCTTTTAATTATTATGTCAAAATTTTTTGATTTTAATTTTAATTTTTTTGGAGTTTGAAGTACAATTCAAGTTGTTGGATTTTAAAATTGGTATTCTTGAGGTTTGCACTAGTTTGGTATAAGAGTTTTGGTTCTAAAATTAGATTTAATTATCTTTAAATTCTTTTATATTTTTTGTTAACAAAAGAGATAAAAGACAAGTTATAGTTTATTGCATTGTTTATCGACACTTTATTCATTTAATTCTTATTAGAGTCGCAAAAAAAAAAAATTAAATCTTTTTTTGTTATTATTGTGTGGTAATTATAATTGTGTAATTTTATACTTTGATTTTAATATTTGTTACATTAAGTTAGAAAAAAAACCAAAGCAAAAAAAAAAGTCAATAGCATACAAAAATAGTAAAAAAAAAAAAAGAAAGAAAACAAAAACACTGATTGTAATAAAAGGGTTTTTTAGTATATTTATAAGAAATATTTAATTCCTTCTTGTATTCATAATCAATTCATCTTCTTTGCTTAATTGTAAATTGTTATTGAGTTTGTTTGCTTATGAAAATTTGGTTCTATTATTAGTTCATTTACTTTTATATTAGTTTGACTGCTAAAAAAATTATTTTGTAAGAACTAAAAAAGAAAGTTAGAATAGTAAAAAGTAAGAGAATATGAGTTTATTACAGATAAAAGCTAAATCAAATAAAAATACAAGTGAAATTGATATAATTTGAGTTAAATAAGTTAAAAAGTATAGTAAGATTTATTATTAATACTTTTTTGTAATTGTCAAATATGTCTCATAAGGGTGATTAATTTAATAAAGAAGAGAAATAAAGCATTTTTTTTGCATTAGAAGCCATCCAGCAATAATTTAAGTAAATAAATATGATGCTTAACAAACTAAGAGAAAGAATGAATATACAAGAAAATTTTCTTGCTATGTTACAAAGGGAACAAAATAATATGAGGTATAATCCTAAAGATAAGGTAGGCATGCACTTGTAGAAGATTTTGAAGAAGATAATGAGAATGAAGAGAATGAAGAGTCAATATTTGATATAAGTGGATTTGCGCCAAGGTTTGGATGGTATGATATAGGAGTTAAGAGAGAGTATAAGGACCAAGATACAATAGATAAAAACTTAAGGAATATTAAGATGAAAACATCTTTTTTTCAAGGGTAAAATGATTTAGAAGCTTACCTAAAATGAGAAAAGAAGGTAGAATTGATGTTTAATTTTCATAATTATTCAAAGGAGAAAAAAATAAAATTGATTATTAATGATTTTGCTGATTATGCAATTATATAATATGATTAATTAGTGATAAATTGAAGAAAAAATCTTGAGAAATTTATTGAGTCTTAGGGAGAGTTAAAAACTATTTTCAAGAGGTGTTTTTTTCTAGCCACAATTATAGAAATTTGTATTAAAAATTACAATCTTTCTATAGAAGACTAGTATAGGGAGATGAAAGTAGCCATAATTAAGACCAATATAAAGGAGGATAGAGGAGCTATTTTAACTAGATTTTTAAATGGATTGAATCTTGACATAGCAAATGTAGTAGAGTTGTAACATTATGTAGATTTGGAGGATATAGTGCATATGGCTATGAAGGTAGAACAACAACTTAAAAGAAAATAAAAAAAACTAGGTTAAAATTTTGGTTCATTTTCTTTATGAAGGACTAATTAGAGGAAAGGTGACAAGATTGTTTTTAAGTATAAGTCCGAACCACCTAAAGGAAAAGAAGATATGCTTAATAAATATGAAATTCAAACTTATAATCGTGACATTAAATGTTTAGGTGGATATATAAATATAAATGACTAATCGTACAAGATTTTGAGGTAGATAATGAGAACGAAGAGAATAGAGAGTCATTATTTAATATAGATGAATTTGTGACAAGGTTTGGAGGGTCTGATGTAGGAGTTAGAAGAGAGTATGAAGACCAACATACAATAAATAGAAACTTAGGGAATATTAAGATGAAAATATCTCTTTTCCAAGGGTAAAATAATTTGAAAGCCTACCTAGAATGAGAAAAGAATGTAGAATTGATGTTTAATTTTCATAATTATTCAAAGGAGTAAAAAATAAAATTGATTATTAATGGTTTTACTGATTATGCAATTATATAGTATGATCAATTGGTGATAAATTGAAGGAAAAATTATGAAAAATTTATTGAGTTTTGAGGAGAATTAAAAAATATTTTCAAGAGGTATTTTTCTCCTAGCAACTATTATAGAAATTTGTATTAAAAATTACAATCTTTCTATAGAAGACTATTATAAGGAGATAAAAATAGCCATAAATAAAACCAATATAGAGGAGGCTAAGGAGTTGTTATGGCAAGATTTTTAAATGGATTGAATCTTGACATAGAGAATGTAATAGAGTTGTAACATTGTATAGATTTGAAAGATATGGTGCATATAGCTATGAAGGTAGAATGACAACTTAAAAGAAAAGAAAAAAGGTTAGGTTAAAATTTTGGTTCATTTTCTCTATGAAAGACTAATTGGAGGAAAAATAACAAGGTTATTTTTAAGTATAAGTCCAAACCACTTAAAGAAAAAGAAGATATACTTAATAAATATTAAATTCAAACTTATAATCGTGATATTAAATGCTTTCATTATTTAGATGTAGGATACATAACTTTTCAATGTCTAAATAAAAGGATTATACTCTTAAGATATAATAGAGAAATAGAGACCAAAGGAGAAAGTGATGCTAAAATAATACTATCACTTGAAGATGCTGGTAATGGTAGTGTAAAATTTTTGGTTAATGGTGAAATACTTGTTGTAAATATGTATTGAGTACACAAGTTAAAGAATAAGATAATGTTCAACAAAAGAAAAATATCTTCTATACTAGATACCATATCAATAATAAGGTATGTAGTATGATTTTTGATAAAAAGAGTTGTGCTAATATGGTTAGCGCTACTTTAGATGAGAAATTAAGTTTATTTATTATAAAGTATTTTAAGCCTTATAAATTTCAGTGGATGAATGAATGTGGGAAAGTACAAGTAACTAAGTAAGTAATAGTTGCTTTTTTAATGGGGAGATATTTAGATAAGATATTGTATGATGTTATTCCTATGCATGCAAGTCATGTACTATTAAGTAGGCTGTGACAATATGATAGAAGGGTCATTTATGCTTGGTTTAAAAATAGATATTCTTTTTTAAAAGATAATAAATCTATTACTCTTACTATGTTGACTTCAAAGAAAGTCTATAAGGATCAATTTAAATTAAGAAGAGAAAGTGAGTTGAGGAAAGATAGTGAGATTGAGAGTGTGAAAAAAAAAAGTGAAAATAAAAATTCAAAAAAAAAAAGAAAAGAGAGTGAAAAAAAGAGATTATTGAGAGGAAAAAAAGAAATAATTGAATTTGAATGTCAAGAAAAGTGATGTCAAGAGTACTTTTTATGCCAACCAACCTATGTTTGTATTTTTATACAAAATAACTTATTTTAACAATAATAATCTTAATAATTTTTTACCTAGTATTATTATTTGTTTGTTATAGGAGTATGATAACGTATTTTCAAACGATATTTTTAGTAGGTTATCATCATTAGACGGATGAAATATTAAATCAATTTTATACTTAGTGTTACTATATATAATAACCAGGAGTAATTATGGAGAGACAAAAAACTTTAAAGATAAGTTAAGGAATTAATGACTAAAAGGTACGTGAGGAAGAGTATGAATTCACGTGCAATTTTAATATTATTTGTATCAAAAAAGATAGACTGTGAAAAAAATATATATTGATTTTAGAGCTATGACATCACGGTAATAATTTGAGAATGAATCCTTTTGAATAAAGGAGAATGACATCACGTGTTAATTGAATTTATTACAAGAGTAAGAGATAAAGTATAATTTGTTTGACATATATTTTTTGTAACGTTTTAATTAAATTTTTTGATGTATTTAGGAATGTCACGTAAGTATATATTTTAATTAAGTAATTTTTTTGTTTATTTTAAAACTTTTATATCTAATTACTTTAAATTAAATTTTTTATTTCTATTTATTTTAAATTAGAACTTTTAATTTTAGTTGTTTAGCATTTTAATAATAAACTTTATATAAAGAGACTTAAACGATATTGTCATTAGAAAATAGATTTTTTTAATTAACACTAAAAGTATTACTTTTCTCTTTAATTTTTTAGAAAATTTTGTAAATTTATTAAGAAATTTTTCTTGTGGTATTTAAATTTTTTTTTATACTTTTGATTTATAATTAGTGAATTATTGGATTAAAATTTTTATTATTGATTCTTGATTTCTTTAATCATTGGGTCAAAGTTTTTTAATATAAATTTTAATTTTCTTAAGACTTAAATTTTAATTCAAATTATTAAATTTTAAAATTGATGTTATTGGAATTCACATCAATATTCTTAAGAGATTTTTATATTATTATAAATAAAAATGTATCTTATTTGTAAACAATTTTTACAAGAATTACAAAGATTGTCAAAATCTGCATAACTAATTATTTTTAAATTTTATATTAGTTATCGTTATATGAAAATAAAAGAAAATATGTTTAATGTCATTTTAATATCGGCGAGTAGTTACAAAATTAAATTTGACTAATAAATTCATAGAATAAGTTATAATTGATATAAAAAATTGTGTTAGATATAAAAATGTCTCAATTGCATTAAGATATAATACTTTTGGATCAATTATCTCTTCATCATTTTTTTTATAGCATAATAAAATTTTTTTAAGATCAAGAAACAAAACAATTATATAAATACTCATTGGATAAATTTTATTTATATTGAAATATTTTAAAATTTTTTTAATATAAATATATTGTAAATGAATATTTTCTTAGATTTGTCCTCCAATGCCGGGACAATAATTATTTTACGAAATCCTTTGTATCATTTTTCTTAAAATTGACTTTGAACTCAGGAACTGTAACTTTAGATCAAATTGAGGATTAAATTGGTGACCTGACTTGGTGGAAATTGCTCTTTCCTTTCACATTCTAGTCTTCTGTTTTTTTTCTTTTTTTTTTTCAAATTGATTTTCCCCCGTTTGTAAAATAGTCATGGCTTTCATTTGTTTTGATTCCTAAGCAGAGAATCTCATGCTTTGCCCACTGCTAATCGGAGAAATATGATTTTTTTTTTTTAATTCCTCAGTAGGTATTTTCATCATCTGCGACACTGTTTCTGCACAACCTGAAAAAAAATCATGCGTTGAGGACTTCCAGTTAAGAGCTAGGAATCCTTATTGAAGGACTAGGGCATTTATCACTGTATCCAAAAAACCAATCTTATATTGTTGGAATGGCTTGTTTTAGCTTCTTAGTAGTGTAATTACTTTCCACTTAAACATATCTTCATCTTAATAGCTTTGGTGCAAACAAATTGCTTCTGATGTTCTAAGGGAAGACCCAGAACAGGGACTCATTTTACTGAGGTAGTTCAATCCTGTTGGGGATCGTGAGAGTGGTAAACTTGGCGACTATCCAGAGGGCATCCCAACAATCATAAAACAAGTAGCTGTTGGCAGATTTCCCCGAGCTTAGAATATATGATTTCCAGAGCTTAATGTATGTATGATAATGATTATCCAACAAATGATGGTACTGCGGTGGGCAACATTAATATATATTATACTGTTCTATTTCATGTACGATTAGAAATTTGTCCTGTGTTTCTGATGAGTTGTTCTGACATCAACTTTGTTTCTGATAAGTTGGTCTGAGGTTATCTACGTTATATATCGTATTCAATATTCATATATTTGATCATAAATAATTGAAAATATTTAATGTTAACTGCCACTTGTTTTGTTGAAACGGTCCGCGACTACATTCGTGTTGTGGTCGTCCATGTCTCTTGTAATAGGTTGTACAGTTTCTTACAACTAGGGGAACAGCAAGGGCGCATCTGTTCTCGAAGTGGTTGCTGCGTCTGAAAAGGCTTCTGGCAAGGTGATTCATTGTCCACACCTTTTTAAAGTTGTCACTTTCTTTTCCCCACACATTCATTTGCTCGCAAGTCACAGAAGGCATTCCTATTAATTAAAATATACCGCAGAAAATCCCCATCAAAATTTGTCCAAAAAGGCTGGGAGATGCAACAGCTGTTTACGCTTCCTCGGAGAAAGCCCAGAAAGAACTTGGTTGGAAGCAAGTCATTAATCCATATGGTTTTGAGTATAATTAATTAATTAATAAGTTGCATTATTTTTTTTTCTTGGTTTTAGAAATTTATAGGTATGACTGTTGTGATATGGATATTAGTATGTTACATTACTTTTATGATTTCGTACTCGAAAAGTAAAATTTGGAAGCTCAAAAACTTATAACAAGAACATAATATAATAATGAATCATTACATCAGCAATTAATTTAATGAATAATAATATTACTGTCATGAGATTTCAGATTTTAACATGCAGAGTAGCAGTGGCTCTTCCTAGCTTTTAGCATCTTTTTAAATGGCATATCATTGATACGTTTTGTTTGTGGGATTGATTACCTTTCCAGGGCAACGTATAGTATCGACATGTGCAGGGTCCAATGGTACTGGGGCTAGAATAATCCTACGGGATACCAGCTTAGAATGATGTGCTTATTTGCTGAAAATGAGAATACAAGTTAAAAAGTGTTAAACTACGCAGATCACACAGTTTCAGAAGAGAACATCTATGGTACAAACTCTTGACAATTTATGAATTGACTTAATTGATTAGTCATTTTCTTTGTCTTTTCTTGAGGTTGGGGATATTGGACTATATGTACTAGTCCCCATTAATTTACAATAATACTTCCGATTTCCTACCAAGTACCATGGACATCAAATGTTCAGCCGCGGGCATTCAAAGCGCAAGTATATTGCGTGCTATATACTGTCCTTCAGGTTGAAGAAGATGACCAAACTCTATACATATGTTAGCAGACTAAATTTATTGTTGTTTGTTGCATTATTTTTTCTTACAATAAACAATTCTGTAATTTTTATTATTTATGGTTCTTGACCTAAGCAAACATTTGATAACTGAAGAGAGTTGAAATGCCTATTTCCCTTACTTCTTCCTCTTATCTGTGTGCAGCAGTCAACAGGATACTAATCTCCTCTCCTATCTGCTTATGAAAGCTCAACCTAACCACCAGGCAGAGAAGAAATTGCATGCCATGCTAAGAGGACTGCTTACACTAAGAAGACTGACAACAATTTCCATGAAACTACATATATAATACCAACTTAAGAGGCTCATTTTATTTATTGTTATTCTAATTTTATATATATATGTGTGTGTGTGTGTGTGTGTGCAGCAGTCAACAGGATACTAATCTCCTCTCTTATCTGCTAATGAAAGCTCCACCTAACCACCAGGCAGAGAAGAAATTGCATGCCATGCTGACGTTGCTTAGCGTAAAGTGTTAAACTACTTACACAAAGAAGACTGACAATTTCCATGAAACTACATAAATAAAACCAACTTCAGAGGCTCATTTTATTTATTGTTATTCTAATTAGAAAAAAGAAAAAAGAAAAAGAAGAAGTCAAGTTTGATTTACAGAGGCTCTAACATTTTCATCAGGAGAGGGAGCAGGTTTGTTGAGGAGAGATGAAAGGAGGAGATGTGTTGGTGATAATGGGCAGTGTTTCCCCTTCCTTGGAGGCCGGAGTTTCACCTGCGCCACAGACACCAGCTGCTTCCATAATCCAACAACCTTTTCCTACTCCATCACCTTTCTCTTTTTCAGTTGCCTCCACAAGGTGGAGCTCCAGACCTTCCATTCATTATTCTAATCTTTTTCTTAGGTTTTTGGCGCTTCTCTTCTCCTTTGTCTCTGCTTTCTTACTACCTTGTGCTGGCTCCGGCTCCGCTTCCGGCTCTGCATCGTTATCAAAGAAGAAAGACGGCAGCCAACAGCCTTCTACCTTCACTGGATACCCAGAGCTATTGTAAGTTCACCTAGATGAAAATATTTTGATTTCAAATTTGAAAAAGATAACAGATTTAATTTATAATTTGTTTAAAATTGGGATTTTAATTGTTTCTCACCAGTAGTTTGGAGAATTTGATTATGAGGTTTGTTTTTCATGTATATAGGTACAGCTTCATTGTAAACATTTTGGCTTTTGTGTACTCATATTTCCAGCTCTCTAAAGGCATTTGTGATATTACCCACAGAGGCATTCTAATATCAGACATGATTTCTGACTACATGAGCTTCATCCTGGATCAGGTGATGTGGACTGTTTTGTTACTTTCTTCTTTCGTTTTAATAGTTTCCTTTCCTGCATTCGTTGAATTTTTAACATAACTTAGAAAATGAAAATGCATGCTTGTCTTTGTAAAAACTAATTTGCCACTAACATCAACATGTGACAGTTGGTAGGATACCTTCTCATTTCATCCTCTTCAGTGGCAATACAAGTCATTCAAGACATTCAACAAACCGCAACAATCTGGAAGGCAGCCATCATCTCCACAAGCATATCCTTTGTAACTTTTCTTATCTTTGTAACTTGTACTATTCTCTCGGGCTACAAACTTTGCAAGAGAATCATCTGGTGATACTTCTTGTTGCTTGCTTTTGTAAATCCCCATCTTCATAAAAGACCCATTTGCTTCTGATCAAACATCAAGTTCAGTTGCCAAGGGAAAGTAGCAATAGCATATGTTGATATTTTATGAATGGCTTAAAACTATAAGCCATCATGATGGCGAGACAAAATTACTGTGATTTATATTTCAAGCTGCATAATTCGTATTCCTTACCTCAATACAACTTAAAATTATCAAAGAAATATATATTTAATAAGGCTTCACCATTATGATCACTAACTGAGATATTCAAGTGCATTACTTTAACGTATCTAGTGGGAGACAGATTTAACCAGGGAACACAATCAGATTGCAAAAGATGATATGGAAAAGAAAAGAATATGCATCACCCAACAGCTTATTCTTTTCTTCTTCTTTGTTTATAACAAGCTTGCCAAGCCGCTTTTGCAGCTTCTTTACAACAAATACTTCTGGCTCCTCACATACGGATACCACATCGCCCTTCCTGCCAAGATATACAGAATTGCATCTGTATGTAACTCTAAATTTACTACAAGATCACACTCAGCCACATCCAAACCCCTTGCTGAGAGTGCATTCGCCATGAGAATTCTCTACTCCCCTTTCTTAAATTTTTTCAAGGTTGTTGATCTAGCAAGCTTGCCAAGATCCCCATGCAGCTCAGCTGCTTTTATCCCACAAGCTTCCAGCTTGAACACAGCATCTTTTAGCTGCTTTGTATGGTTCATAAGGGCTATCACAAAGTTGACATTAAGAGCATGAACACGTTCTCAATGTATCTAACTTATGTTGCAACTTTATAACAGAATATAGTGTTTCAAGGTGGAAGGTAAGCTCAGTTCAACTGCCTGAGCCTGCAAATTTGAGTTTGAGCTTGAATTAGACATCAGCCTAAACAAATTTGCTGGTCCAGAGACAGGAACAGATTCAAGTGAGACAGTTATTTTTGCTTGAGCAAGGAGTGGTCGTGTCCCCTGCTCCTAGCTGCTCTCATCACTGAAAATGGCACTTGCTCGGACTGCCAGGCAAGCGACCTTTTTGCTCCACAAGTTTTTGCACCTGATTACGTCCCTACATGTTCCAATATCCGGACTCTCAGAAATTAAAAGAAAGGAGCTCATTAATTTCATCCAATACCAGAAAACAACAACCATGAGTGTGAAGTTGCAGAACCATTTTCTTCTCTGAAGGTCCTAGCAGCTTCTCAGTCTCCCTGACAATTTGCATTCCCAGCTGTCTGGAAGGGGACAATTACTTCTTCAATTTCAGCTTGCCTCCCAGATTCACTATAACCATTGGAAGATTTTTCCTTCAGGGGGCCTACTTCAGGCGTATGCAAGGAGATATGCCAATCCTGAACCAGTATAGGACTGAATCACAACATCGTGATTCTTGAGAATTGTGGGAATTGCTGCAGACAGAACATCAGTTGGAACCTTGAAACCTTCAATCTATAAGCTCTCTAACAACTAGGGTGGAAATCAAGCTCTGAAAATGAGTTAGCAGCAAAGGAGCTGACTCTATATCGAGTGATTTTTTTTGCCTTAACGCCTTTGATCTCATTGTTCCTAACTGCTTTCAGTTTAGTTTTGGGGACTTCAATAGAAGGGCTCTGATTCTCAAGTTCATTCATTTTATTTCTGTTTGTTGTATCGAAGTCACTCCTGAATCCAAGGCTTGCAAGAGTAAGGGGTTCATGATGACGACTAACTTGACTAAGGAAACTCATAGCAGTGTAGCACCAAGCCACCCTAGAAACACATGATAACTTGTTGAAGGGTAATGACCCCCCTACAAGGAGAAGCAACCGAGCTGAAACTAGTGCTGGCATCTTTGATGGAGTTTCTTATACTGATAATGGTAAAACCCTTTTACAATAGCTCACTCTAGTAAAATGGGAAAATCAGTTGGGGGGAAAAATAAAAAGAACAAGAAGAAGAAGAAATATAAAGCGCATTATTTCCCTCAAGCTGCAATGTCAAATGCGAAAACAAGTAAAGAAGAGTCGGTATTAGAGTGATGAAAACATTGAAGGTATCTTCTAGCCTCTATGAATGCAAAAGTAAAACTGGCCCAGCAAGTGATATGCTGCAAGAATACCAGATTAATAACAATACAATGTTCCCATGATTATCGAGTTTTACGTTGACCATAAAATGACACAATGAAGCTTAACCATATAATGCTCATACATAATAAAATTTTCAGCAGCTTCATTAACAAAATTTGTCCTTGAAAAATCCTACCGTTATACGTGGAATCAATATGTTCATAAAGAGTACAAAGTATAAAAACCCTATCCAAAACGGCAACCCAGATGTTTCTAAAATTTATTGCTAGACTATATTGAAATTCGACAATCAGTCGTAGTCTTTAAAGCTTATGAAATGGTCTTTGTCAACGCTTGAACCTATACGCTATGACTAAGCTGTCAAATGTTTCAAATCATTTGATATTATTCATGTCTTATACAGAAATATCAGAAGAAAAAAACCAATTTCGTATTGGTTGGGGCATTTTGTCTAACAGGTTGAGGACATGCAGAAATTAAATAGACTTTGACTAACACATAAAAATTGCAAAAAATAATTAACTCACACGTTATGATGAAAGACCTGCATAACTTCATAACTTTAGGCTGTTGCTTTGCTTGTCTGTGGTCTCTCTGAAGAAAGAAATTTGAATGTAATAATATTAAGGGAGTGGAAGCAGAAAGGAAAAGTAATAGACAATTTAGTAGCTTACATAAATAAATAATAGATTTGGAAAATCTAACGGCGCAGGTTATATGCTTTCTGAACTTGACATACACGACGACATGACATGGCATCCTCTTCCGTCCTAAGTAAAACGTAGGGTTTTCCATCAAACATTTTTGTGGACCCCACCGTACCTCGCTTTTTTCTTTTTTTTTTTTAAATTCTAATTATTTTGAAAAAATTTGAAAATTATTTTATTTTCATTTCTCTTAATATTTTTAATTAACCGGATAAATTCTTATCTATATATTTACTATCCTTACATTGTATTCTCTTACTTTTAATAAGTCATTTTTTTGGTAGATAATTTTTGGCAAAAAAATAACAAGTTAGTTTAATTTATTACATTATTGAAAATTTATAATTTTACGTTAAAAATATATAATTTTATAAAAAATAAAAATTAAGATAGATGATTTTATATTGTAAATTTTAATTTTTGATAATTTATATGAGTAATAAATAAATTTTTATCACAAATTTTATATTTTTTAAGGTAACCATGAAAAAAAATATTGATTTAGGACGAGAAAGGGGGGTTAATTTAGAGTGGTATTGGATGAGAAAGACTGCTCGAGAGAGAGAAAAAAAAATCAGAAGAACGCAGAATCAGCCAAGGTGTGGCAAAAACACTCAGGCAAGTGAGATTAGGTTGACGTGGAATTGGTCTTTCTCACGCTCCAATGTGCGTGAGACCAAGCTAATGCGGCACTGGTCTAACACGCCCACACACATGGGCTTTTTGCCTTTTTTAAAAAAATTTTTAATTATCAGTTAATTATATTATTTAATTATTTAAAACTATTTCTTTTTATATTTATCTAAAATTATGTAAAAACAAGTAAAATAAATAAATAAACGAATTAAATTTTTAGTTGGTATTTATTTTTAATCTAGTTAAACAATTAAATTAAAAAATAATACTTAATAACTAAATTTAACTTTTCTAGGGCATTGTTATTTTCATTTTAATTATTTACAATTAATTAAATATCAGTAGCCAAATTTTAATATTTTTAAGGCATATTTATTATATAATTAAATATGAATTAAATTAAAGTTGTTCTTAAATTAACTTTTATGATATTTTTATTTTTAATTTAGTTAAATAATTGAATTAGAAATTAGTTAAAAATAATACTTACTAATTAAATTTAATTTTTTTGGGCATTGTTAGTTTTATTTGAACTATTGATAATTAATTACATATAATTTAAAAATGATAATAAATAACAAAAATTTATCATTGATTAGATATTATTTAAAAATGATAATAAATAGACAAAATTTAATGTTTTTAAGATATATTAATCATTTAATTAAATAATAGTTAACAATTAAACTTAATTTTTTTTAGAGCATTGCTATTTTTAGTTTAATTTTTTCATAAATAATTAGATATTATTTAAAAATGATAATAATAGTCAAAATTTAATGTTTTCAAGGCAACTTTTTATTTAATTAAATGTAAATCAAATAAAAATTATTCTTAAATTTATTTTTATGATATTTATATTTATATTTTTAATTTAGTTACACAATTGAATTAAAATATCAAAAATGATAAAAACCACAATGAAAAATAATATTTACATGAAAAAATTTTAATCTTAAATTTTGTAAAATACATAAAATTTATTTTTAATTATAAATTTTTGTTTAATTAATTTATATTTTTTATGTAATACTTAGTAACTATTAATTATAACTGCAATTTGATAAGTAGGAGTGATAATTTAACTGCAGTTGAAGATCAGATAACCACTTTCATATAAAAGCGAGTTGTTTACTACAATTTAGAGTAATAGACAATATTAAAAAAAAATTAAGTATGACACAATTTAATCTATTTAGACAGATATATTTTAGGCACTTCTTGGCTATTAAACATTTACATCACTCACCCATTCTCATTCATTATATGTTATTGCACGAGACACATGCGAACGGTAACACTAATAAGATATGGTTTCTCATCAATAGTTAGGCCATTTATTTTTTGTACAAAGAGTTTAGTTTAATTACTAATTTTAATTGTGGATATTTTTTTATTTAAATATGTCTAAGAGTACATAACTTATGGATATGTTTTTTGGCGATTGGACTATTATTACTTTAAATAACATAAATATAATTTTTAATAAGCTAGATTTTTCAACCATATCAAATATTGATGTGATGCGATTTGCACTTTTTTGCCAGCTTGAGATGTACTTATTTAGTAGGGATGAAAGAGTTCATGTAGATTTATAGTTGGTAGATATATTAGAAGATCTCAAGCAGTTTGATAGATATCCATGGTAATCCTTAGTCTTTTTTATATAATTCAATCTTTGCAACGATCAATTCCTTCACAATTTAACAAATATATAAGGAATACATCATATTTAGAGGTTTCGAGTAAGAGTTTCAAAGAAAAATATGATATTATTGTGATGCCCATTGTATTTTAAGTATTTATCATAAAAAGTATTATCCAATTATAATTTTTATTGTTTATGTAATACTTTAAAGTGTTTATAATTTATTATTATATAAGTATGGATCTATGAGTTTGTACTTAGTTAACAAAATTATCTTGTAGTTGTAGTAAACGACAACATTCCATGAATTCTGCGATGAAAGAATCTTAAGTGAGTACTTAGTTAAATGATCGTATATAAACACTTGCTCGGCCGATCTATAGTAAATACTTGGTATCAAAAAAATGCACTATATGATTAACTGTTATGTGCTTGTAGTTGTGAAAATTTATTATTATATTTTTTTTAGATGTTGTATGTGCTTTCTATGTTATAATATGAGTCCATTAAGATAAATTTATTATATTTAGTGCAATTATTTCAAATAATTTAATTAGAAGATGCATATGGAAGTAGTTTATTAACAAGTAAGACTTATAAAAAATGTGCTGAAATGCCAAGATTCCTTATGGGTAGATACGACACTATATTATTTTTTAAGCATTATATATTGATGTAATTTAATTATTTTTTATTTAAACGAAATGTATTAGTCTTTCACTAACACACATATGCTTATTTGTCACAGGACACACAGTCTCGTTATTCACTCATAATACCTTTGTATATTTCACCTACATTTCTGTCGCATGTTTCTATGATTCTGTAACTACATGAATCATCGATGTTATCATTGCATTATTCGTCTATATTGTCGCAACATTATTCTCCTGTGCCATTGTCGTATTATTTTCCCATACTACCATAACATTATTATTCTGTGCCACCATTATATTATTCGTTTGTACTGTTAAAACATTATTTTCCTGTGTCGCCATAACATTTTCTTATGTGCCATTACTATATTATTTGACTATACCATCACTACATTATTCCCTCACACCACCACCACATTACGATTATAAGTTTAAAAGAGTTATGATGACCAAATCGAAATGTTGAGTATAGATATTTGTGATATATAAAAAAATGTTCGTAGGTTCGAATATAATGTGATTGACTGAATTGATGCATTAACAACAAACTTTCAAGAGTAAAAACGAATGTCAAGTCGTTTGTAATTTTTACCTAATGTCTGATCTGTTTAGGTTATCATAGTTAAATTTCAAACTGTGTATGAATGTTTGATTGATATTGTTGCCTTTTGGTAGTTTTGTTATTAATTGGTTTATCATACTTGATTCTTTCATAGACAGCAAAACCACAAGGCGCTTCAAATGATCCACGAGTAGACAAATAATACAAACCTATGCTAGTTTCTTATGTTGAGCTTGTAAGTCATCACTCATTGTGGCTAACATATATGATCTAACTTTCAAATTATTATTTTTTTCATTTATGGAAGGTTCTTATCTCCTTATTAAAGCATTTTAAGACATATTCAACTTTTTCAAAATCCAAAATTATTATGAAATTTCCATACATGACCTTAAATTAGATATGATAAGTTTGTGAGTGTATAGAATTTTCAAAAAAGGGTTAAACATATTTTTATATATCACTTATTAGAGTTTGTTATGAATTTAAAGGAAAAAGAATACATTAATATGTATGTTCGTATATCAATTATTCAGTTTTGGCTTTTAAATAAATGATGCTTTCACTACTTTAATTAAATTTTATACTCCCTTAAATAAGAAAACTATGATTATATTATAGATTTTTTTATAGGTAATCATATTTTTATCAAACTTATGGAACCTCACTTAACAATTATTAACCCAATAAGTTTAATAAATTAGAAACATATTTCTATTTGTTATTCATTACAAGGAATGATTAATCTACCTCTAGATTTAAGACACCTTACCTAATAGTTATTGATGCCCAATCTAGTTAAACTACACCTAATGCCTTTTCATAAATAAATATGCAATCAGACCATTAACCTAATAATTATTAGTAGCCTAATATACCCTGTAACGAAACAGGTCACATAGATTATGATACTCTGTGAAAATCCTCACCTAATAATTATTGAGTTACCCTAATAAAAATACCTATAACCTATTAACTATATTGGAAGGTTTAAATATAATATTTTATTAAGGGAGATTTTTCATGTCTCATTTTATACATCTTTATGTATTTTTATAAAGTTCAATAATATGATTTAAATTCTATACCATTCCAAAATTAATATCAATTTTAAATCCTTATCCATTACAAAATAATGGTATAATTATAATAAATCAATAATCTAATTTATTTTTAAGTCAACAATATATTATCACTTCGTTGATATATGCTCATCAAATTACTCCCATTAAAATTATATTAATTTCAGTTTAATTAAAATTATAAGAATAAATATGCAAATATATATTTTTATCTTGAAGTAATTATTTTGTTTAATCAAAGTAAATTCGATCCCAAAATTTTAATTTCAACAAAATTTAATTTTGGTAATAGAAATATTAATTAAATTAGTATTAATGAGAATTGTGATCAATAATATAGCAATATTGATGGGTGAATGAAATTTTGAACAATTTTAAATTTTACAATTTGGTCCCTAGGTGATAAATTACAAAATTACCCCTCATCGAGACCGATTTTTTCGCATCAATTTTTTTTCGCAACAACCATTCATCTAAATCAATTGAACATATTCAATCACATATCAAACGAATAATTAACATATTAATCAATAAGAAATAAAATAAAATTTTCAAAAATAAATTGTGCAATTTTAATTTTATTTCTTGACATCATACAATGTTATGCATAATTTTTGAATATATGACAAGTTTGCATATTTTCATGCAACTAAAATATCATATGTGTCAAAAAAACACCAATAATCACATAAGAATGTTAATACATATTAATCAATATTAATAATTCAAATTAAAACACATATGCATATTATGACATAAAATCACATTTTTATATCATTATAATTTATTATCAACATAATAAACTATATATTAGTTACATGAAACCCATAATCATATCATATATTAACTAAATCACAATTCACATATATATGAACATATAATCAACATTCAATACATACAATTTCAAAATTTTGCCATAAATATCAATTGTATGACTTTGATACCACTATTATGAAATGGTTTTCACTATTGAAAGTACTGACTATCGTATAATTTGTGCAAAAAAACTCTTGAAGGATCAGAATCAAAATTATGCAAGTTTTAAAATTTTAAACAAATTTAAACAATAAAAGCAAATATTAGGAAGTTATACTCAATTTTCTAATATCTAAAATAGCTTACCATTTCTCGCATAACTGTAGGCATATCTACACACCAATGACTTAATAATAATTTCGGTATTATTTTTAGGAAGACAACTCTCTTTAGAGCTTATATTTAATTTTATAAATCAATTCTAATTGTGTTTAATTGAAAAGAAAATTTACAAGAAATTTTCTTTTTTTCTTCCTTTCTTTTTCTTTCTTTCTTGCCAACATTTTAGAAAAGATAAAAAAATTGGCTTTTTTTTTTCTTCTTAGCTGTATTTTTTGCACTTTATTTTGTCAAAATAAAATAATTTTTATTTTATTAAATCAAACTAATTAATTATTTTAATTACAGAAGAACAACACTTGGAAGTTAATACCTACATCATCAGATCGTACACTTGGAAGTTAGGTAGTAAATAGGTATTTAGAGTCAAAAAGAATGCAGATGGATTATTCCAAAAGTTCAAGGCTAGATTGGTTACTAAAAGGGTTTCATCAAACACCCGGTATTGGTTATTTTGAAACATTTAGCCCTATGGTCAAGGCTTGCACAGTCAGAGTTATATTGAGCTTAACTGTTATAAAGGGTTGGGTAGCAAGGCAATTCGATATCAATAATGCATCCTTAAATAGTGATTTATCTGAAGATGTATACATGTCTTAGCCTAAAGGTTCCATTGATTCCAAGTTTCCAAATCATGTCTGCAAATTAACAAAGGCATTATATAGTCTTAAACAGGCTCCTCGGGCCTGGTATGATAGGTTGAGAACTTCTATATTATCATGAGGCTTTATAAACTCTAAGGCTGATTCTTTTTCATTCTTTAAGCAATCATCATCTTCCTTGATGCTGATACTTATTTATGTTGATTGCATTCTAGTTACGAACTCAAATCTTAAAATGGCAATCTTTTATTGCCAAGTTAAGCCCAGAATTTACTCTAAAAGATTTAGGATTACTTCATTATTTTTTAGGCATTGAGGTTACCATGTCTTCATAAGGTATGCACTTATGCCAGGAGAAATATATAAAAGAGCTACTGATTCAAGCAAATATGTCTAAATGCAGAGGTTGTGATATCCCAATGAATTCAAGTCAGAAGCTTAATAAAGAAAAAAGTGCTTCATTTTCTGATCCTACTTTGTACAGAAGTTTAATAAGTGGCTTACAATATGTTGTTTTCACAAGAACAGAAATTGCTTTTGCAGTAAATAAGCTAAGTCAATTTCTAGTTTGGCCTTCTATTCTTCATTAGCAAGCATGTAAAAAACGTCTTCGATACTTGCAGGCTACATCAAGTTATGGTCTTCAATTTGTTTATACTGGCAGGTTAGAGCTCACTAGTTACAGTGATGCAAACTAGGATTGTGACATTGATGATAGAAGAAGTATTGGTGCTTATTATGTGTATATTAAAGATAATTCGGTGCCTTGGTCTTCTAAGAAACAACGGGCTATAGTTTGATCTAGCACAGAATCTGAATATCAAACTCTTGCTTCTGTTGCTTGCGAATTATCTTGGATTCAATCTTCACTTTCTGAAATATCCTTGTTGCGTCTTCTTCACCAATGGTCTGTGATAATTTGAGTGCTACAGCACTAGCTTAAAATCCTATTTTCCAATCTAGAACTAAGCATCTTGAATTAGATCTTCATTTTATCAGGGACAAGGTGCTGACCAAGCAATTGGAGGTAAGACATGTTTCTAGTTCAGAACAGATTGCTGATATCTTGATTAAACCTCTAGCTTATCCTTAATTTAGCTATTTTTAATCCAAGCTCAATGTTCACTCCCAATCATTGAGCTAAAGGGGGATGATAATGAACTAAGCAAAAGCTGAGCTGAGCTAACCTGGAAGATAAATTGAGCAAAAGCAGAAGCTGAGCTGAGTTGAAAGATGAACTGAGAAAGAGTCAAGTTGGTTGCTGATTCATGTAAAGTTGAGAAGTGGCAATTATGAGTTGATGAGAAGTAGCTGATGAAGCTGAAAAGTAGCCAACGTAGGAGCTGAGCTAGCATCTATACAGTTGGCAATAAGTAGAATTTGCACCTGTATTAGTTAGTTTGTTATAATTAGTTGCTAATCCTCTACTAATGCACATAAGGTTGACGAGGTTAGTTAGGAGACTAATGATTAGTATAAAAGAGAGGTTGTTTTACCTAGTTGTTTTTTAATTAACCAAAATAATAAAAGAAGAATAATTCTTTCTATTTTTTGCATATTTTCTCAATAACCAAATAGCCTTGTCGATACAAAATTAGAATCTTAACTAGATGAGAGAGATGGTCGTGGGAGGCAAATATAGGAAATAGGACTGGAAATGGCGTGTGAATGAGGAGATAAAATTGTGCCCTCTGTTTTAATTTGTTGTTGACAAGAGTTTCATTGATGCATTGTTTCGTTTGGATATCATTGCAAAGCATTCAAGATTCCCTTCAATAAATTGCAGGTTTCATGAAAAGATTTAAACTAAATAAGAATAGATGGTATCAATCATTTTTATTCTTTAAATGAATTTTATTTAAGATGATATCATATGAAAATTTGATGGTAAACCTTATCTAAGCTAGCTGTTAAAGCCTAGTTAATGTTTTATGTAATATGGCTTTTTGAGAAATGTTTATTGCTTATTGCTTTAATGTCCAATTAATTGAGAGGGGTAATCAGAAAATAGGTTAATTGGATTGTTCTTTTTATTTTAAAATGGAAAAAAAAATCATTCATTAATATCATCTTTTTGGCTACAGGGGACTTGCGATGGGAGGAAGCTAATCTTGATGAAATTGAGGCAACCAAACCTGTTAGGAAAAAGATAGTTGAACCTAAGACACCATATCACCCAATGATTGGAGAAGATGGTAAGGATAAATCGTCAGATAGGAGCTCTTTGCTTTTGGAATATGCAAAACAAATTGATTAATGGGTTATGTAACTTGTTGACTTCGTGGGTTCTTCTTACCCTGCATTGAATTCTGCCGATTGCAATAGTTAAGTTACACATGCGGAAGCTAGGGCGAGTGCATTAAGTAAAGTGGCTTTAAGTGAAAATCATTATAGGCAATTTGGGGATGGGCATCATCTGAGGATGAGGCTGATGGCAGGGAGAAAGAAGAACATCCTAAAATTTAACCTCTGTTGCAAATTTATCTAATGTAATATGATTTCGCTGATCTATTCCTTTGACCTATTCTCTTCTGTTGTACTCTTGATTGCGATGTGTGAGCTCATCATTCTCTATATCATTTACTCAGGATCTGTAAAAGAAAGGCATGATTTGAACTTAGAAGAGCATGGGAGGGTACATTATGATGAGTTAGAGAAGGTGATAGAAATGCATTCCTTCCTAAATTGCTCAGATGATGAGGGGAGATGTAATTTATCTACATGTGTTAGAGAATAAATATTGATGGCAGTGATGAAATTTTGAAAACAATAAGCATCAGTGGAAATTGATGAAGAGACTCTGCGCTTTAAAACTATAGTTAGTTAATATATAGGAATAGGAGGAGGACATCATATGAGGATTTAAGGCTGTTAATGTAACACGGTCTGTGTCTGTGATATCCTAGAAATAATTAAGTTTTATCCTAGGAGCATAGACAACATAAATTTGCTGCAAATTAGCAAGTTTTATTTAGGTATATATCCATTAGGATTGTTATACATTATTATAATGCTATTATAATCTAAAATTTATCGACTTTATTCTTTTTTTGATTTTAAACTTTCGATATTTTTAAAAATATAATTTATCAATTAAATTATTATTTACTTTATAACTAATTTTTTGATACAATAAAAGTAAATTATTTTATAAACCACAATTACTTGTAATCGAAGACATAATAATTTTCTAACTAAAGTTTATCAATAAATATCAAGAAATTTTAAACAGATAATTGATAAAATGAGATGGGTTTTCTAAATTAATTGTTTGACTTTGACTTTAACTTGGATAGAACAATCAGCAGAAGCTTTAATGAAATACAATTAAGGATTTTCTTTTATCTTCTAATATATATAAAAATCAATCGTATTAATTATTTCATTTAATTATATAAATATAAATTAATTTAATTTAAATTTAAAAATAGTAAAGGTTGGCTTAATGTGGTTTAATTAAGTTTTTATACGTTAAAACTCAAAATAAAATGTTACCATTGTCAATTATACATTTGCCACCCCTAATTAAAAGATTGTAGTTAGTTAAAGTATTTTAGTGTTATAATATTAACAAAATAAAATTAAAAAAATTTAAAAAAATTATAACAATTTACAAACTGACAGTGATCTAATTTATTCACAAATTACAAATAAGTAAATAAATGAGATTAATTTTTTATTTACTTGGTGTCTATGTAATTTGCAAGCGTAACGAATGGGCCCCAGATAAGCTGTGGTCTTTGTTCAAAATTGCCACATGGCATGAATAGAGAGCGGGGAGTAGGATTAACACCTACTTCTTTTCTATACTACAATATCTCCCATACAGATTCGGATTCGGGTCCGGGTGACTCAATCCCAGCCTTAATCAGTTAAAAAAAAAAAGCCCTTATCTTCAGACGAAGCGTGGTCTTCCATATCCAAACTTACACGTGTAAGCCAATCCGGCAGCATTTGAAAGTAATAGTAAAAATGAAAACGAAATGGGGAGAAAGAAAGAAGCCTTTTCTGGCGCCTTCCTAACCTTTCTGGGGGGCCCACCTTTATTGCCCTTTCCTAATCCTCTTTTAATTTCCCTTTCCTTCTCGAACCCGCGATTTTTCTTTCGACCTCCGCTCTAAACCTTCTAGAAACAATAAAACCTACCTCAAAAACGAGCACCTCTCTCGCACGCTCTCTGTTGGGAGATTCATCCATTAACGTTCCTTCTTCGTTTGAACGGTGCATGATTGATTTGAGTTCCGGTCTTCATGAACTTGGTTTCTTCATTCCATTCAATTGGTGGGAAAATAAAAGTTCTACGTCAACCAGGTACAGTAATTGATCTTGTGACCGTCTTTTAATTTCTCTTTTTCCCTCTGGAAGCTTAATGTATTTTTAATTCTTATTTTATTGAGAACAGAACGCTCCGAAGGAAAAATTATAACAATATAAAAAATAACTGTTACTTCACGTTAATTTTCAGTTGAATTAAGGAAAAATAATAACAGGATGTCCTGTGTAGAAATTGAGGATTGTGTATATTTTACGTTGTAATTTCTACTAGTTTCTTTATTTATGATTTTTGTTGAATCTGATTCAGTGTTTGATGAATTAGATTAAGCATAAGCAAAGACACAGACAGTTACAGAATATTAGGATCGGGATCCGGGACCTCGCCTAATGGCACCGGTTGAGCCGACGAGCGAATCTCCTGCCACAGGAGGGGACTCGCAGAGATCTTTGCCGACGCCGTTTTTGACAAAAACCTATCAACTGGTTGACGATCCTTCGGTGGATGATTTAATTTCGTGGAATGAAGACGGATCGACTTTCATAGTTCGGAGACCAGCGGAGTTCGCTAGAGATTTGTTGCCTAAGTATTTTAAACATAACAATTTCTCTAGCTTCGTTCGCCAGCTCAACACTTACGTAAGTTTTTTTTTTTTTTTCTCATAATTCGCTGCAAAGATATAAATAGTAGAAAAATATTTAATTATTGGATTTTAAATTTTAGGGATTTAGAAAAGTAGTTCCAGATCGATGGGAATTTGCAAACGATTGTTTCCGAAGAGGGGAGAAAGGTCTTTTACGGGACATTCAGCGTCGTAAGATATCACCAACCGTCACTGTCGCAGCTGCAACTGTTACGGTGGCAGCAGTGGCACGGGCAGCTTCACCGGCAAACTCCTGCGAGGAACAGGTCATATCAGCTAATTCGTCGCCTGTGGCAGCACCAGCTACAACTGTAATTCGAACTACGAGTTGTACAACTATGCCGGAACTTCTGGAGGAAAACGAGAGATTAAGAAAAGAAAACGTCCAATTGAATCGCGAGTTGAGTCAGTTAAAAGGATTGTGTAATAACATACTCTCCTTAATGACAAATTACGCGTCTGGTCAGTTAGATGCCGTTAAATTATCGGAGGGAAAAGCTTTGGAGTTTTTTCCGGCAAGGAAGGCGGAGGAGGGTGGCGAACAGTTGGAAAAAGCGGAAGAATGGAATTTGACCCCGAGGTTATTTGGTGTCTCGATAGGGGCAAAGCGAGCTTGGAGAGACGACGAAGAAGAACACCATCAACGGCAGCAACAACAAAACGAGTGTGATTGTGGGTTGGATATTAAATCAGAGCCGTTGGATGGAAATACTGATCATCATCTGGAACCTCCTTGGTTGGAGCTCGCTAAATGATGAAAACTAAGGAGAATTAAACACGTGACGAAGGATTTCTTTACTGCGGTAAAAGCATTCGGCAAATCAAATTCACGCTTGTGCGTCACGTGTTCAACACGTGAAGAGTTCTTAGTTGAAGGAACAAAGCGAAAGTCAATGTTGTGATGCTTTGAAAAAGCATGCAATCTTTGATCCGAGGAAGGTGAAAATGCGAAAGGAATGGGCATGGGTGGTACGGGGGATTGCGGTTGACGGTTGAAACGGCACGACAAAAAACAAAAGGAAGTCCAAAGTAACTCGTTTAAACTTGCTTTGCTTTCAGTTAGTTAAAGGTCAAATTGAGATGAACTAAATTGCAACATGATGATTTAAGTGTAAATCTTGGTTACTAAAGATCTCAAGTCTCTACTGCTAGGATCAAGGTCGGGCAAGTTCCAAGCTAAGGTGAGGTTTGCAGTTTTTGATGATGAATGCTTACTTGATCGGTCGTCTATTGTTCATCAGCAAGTTAAATAAATTATCTTCTTTTGGGGGCTGGCTTATTGTTATTGTCGTTATAATTGACTAGTGATCATGTGACTGATTGCAAAATCGCTTTGACAAAATAATCAGTCGAACAACTTTGTGCAGGTATGTTTAGCAATTGTGCAATTAATTACAAGACAGCGCAGAGTTACGTAGGGCCGCTACCATTACTGCCTCGTGTCTGAACTCAGGTCGATGGATCTTATCGACTGGAAGATCCCCTGTATGGAACAGTTCAAAACCCGAACAAAAAGCATTGGTGAACGCAGAAAACGGAAAGTAAAGAGTAAAGAATCAAAGGATTTTCCCACTCCGTTTTCCACCTTCTTTGTATCGTTACATCACTTGAAACAAAACGATCGTAGTTTGATAAAAGAATTTACAAACAGTTAGAAACTAGTTTGCCAACCTAGCTTCTTTCTCCACCTCGGTCTTTGACTTCCAACTTTAAAACTAATTTTGAGAATTCTGAATCAAACGCCATAACTCTCCACCTTGATTCACAATTCTTGAACCCTTGGCTTCTCCTTCTTCTTTCTAACTACAATGCTCCATACGAACAAACATTTGTACCTCAAACAATTCCAAGTATGAAACTTAGCATTCTCCGTAAAATGATCAAATTTATTGATTGGAATTGACTTTATTAACATATATGTTGGGTTTTGTGAAGTGTGAATTTACATTAATTTCACCCTGCCACTAGAGATCTTCTCTCTAATACAATGCAGCCTAACTTTAATGTGTTTAGTCATTTTCATCAGACACTTGATGTTTGGCTAATTTTAGCACTTTGACTATCACAATGCAACTTAACTGATCCTTTTTCCACTCCTAATTCAACTATTATGCTCTCTACCTAGACAACTTTTTTAGTAGTTTATGTCAAAGCTATACACTTAGCTCCTGTTGTGGACAATGCAACAACACATAGAATTGAAGACTTCTACCTTACTACACAACTGTCTAGAGTAAATACGAAACCATCTAAAGATTTTCTCTTGTCCAAATTAATTGCATAGCATGGTGTCTATTATAACTCTTATATTTTTACTCTTTAATTTCCTAAATCAGTTTATACTTTAGTACGACAGAATTTCATATTGAATAGAAAAATAGTATTTTTAAATTTTATAAGAGCGAATTTTGCACGCTCTAATGGACATATTTTTTGAAGAGAAGGTAATGACCTAATTCATGACAAGTGGTATCAAAATCAAACTTATTTCAATTCTAATGTCTTAGCTAAGTTTCCACAGGCAACGAATACGTCCATAAATGGTCCATAAGTTTTGTGATAAAACAAGACGGACATACAGAAAACCCTAAAGTAACAACGACATCACAAAATTATATGGGAGAGAATGTGACAGATTTCATATTAGATAGGAAATGAGTATTCTTGAATTTTATAAGGGTAAATTTTGCACACTCTAATGAACGTATCTTTTGAAAAGAATGTAATGAAAGTAATGATCCAACCTATAATATTAGACTTTCTTTATTGTATTTTATTATCCACTTAAATACGTTTTAATGAACTCTTTCTGGATTCCCATGAATGCCCTCAATATGTTTACTAAATGGGCTAAATTGGCCTTAAATAGATCATTGCATGCATAATCTATCTCATTGCATTAGCATATGACACCTTTCACATCGTCTCTCTTTCCTCGTTAGTTGTTGGACTTTATTTAGTTGATGGTGCAAAATGAGTTTGAAGGGGCCTAAAAAAGCTAGTAAAGCTATGAGCCAAATTCGAACTATGTAGAGTAAAGGACTTTGTAAGAAAAATCATGTGTAAAGTTCGCAATGTGAAGATAGAGTTAATAACAATGTAAACATTCATGAGTCATTATCTCTAGTTTATTTCTTTTGTTATTTGTTCTACTTTTATGATATTTGTTTCATTTAATTAACACAAATGTAGTAGTGGAGTTAGTGAAGGTTGTTAATTGAAAAAGTATTTAAGTGAATTTTGTTATTGTAAGAGGCAATTTTGAATTGAAGTTAAACTATTTGGTTATTTTTCTAGCCATTAAAACAAAGACAACTATCAAATTTTATTATTACACAACTGATTCTATCAATTAGTATCAAAAAATGGCTACTAATTGAGAAAGACTAGATCAAATTGAATAAGAACTTACAGACGTAAAAGAGGCATGTAAAAATTGGAAACCAATGGTAGGCATTTGGGGGAAAAGATGTCAAGAATTTTGCAAGTTTTGAAAGATTTATTAAAATTATTTGTGGTTCATAATCAAAAAAGTCCAATTAAGGTAGAAGGGTCCAACCAAGAAGCATTCCACTAAAAAATGATAAAGATGGATTTCCCATGATTCTCAGGAAATGATCCAACTGAGTGGTTCAATAAGATCACTTAGTTCTTTAAGTTCCATGAGACACTAAAGTGTTAATGGGTTGTTATGGTCACGTACCATTTGGAGGGAGAAGCCAATTAATGGCTTCAAAGGGTACAATAGGCACATGAAGAATAAGAGATGGAATTGACGTGGAAAGAATTTAAAGAAGAGTTGCGGGCGAGATTCCATCCAACAAAACATGAAGAATTTAATGAAGCATTGTCCTATGTAAAAAAAACTAGAGACATTTTGCCAATATCAAAAGGAATTTAAAAAATTAATGTACATAGTACAAGGATGGAAGCAAAAGGCATTAGTAGGAGCATATATAAGAGGGCTTAAATAAGAAATTATCGACGACATTCGAATGTTCAAGCCATAAACATTGAAGGGGACAATTAGTTTAGTAGGCAAAGAAAGAACATTCAATCAACTTTTCCATCACCATCCTCATGTGGTTAAGTCGTGGTGACACACTCAGGAAACCATTACAACTTATGGTGGCAAAATGTCTAACTTAAGATGAAATGCAGCAAAGAAGAGCAAAAGGGTTATGTTTTAATTGTAATAAAAAGTTTACAATCGGCTATAAATATTGTACTCCTCAAGCTTTTCTTATTGAAAGGATGACAAAACAAAAAAAATAATGCTCGTATTTTATAGATTATTAAGAAAGAAGCAAATGAGATTAACAATGATGATGACTAACTAGAGATTTCTTTACAAGCTTTAACAAGATGGTTAACTCTTTAAACTATGAAAGTCATAGTTAATATTAGAGGAAGATTAGTAACTGTGTTGATAGATTCTAGATCCATGCATAAGTTCATCAACAGAAGATTAGCTTAAGTGTTACAACTTCCTGTTACATATAGTAAATCTTTTGTGATTTAGGTGGCAAGCAAAGAACAAATTAGTTGTCTAGAATAGTTTGATAACGTATGTCTTAGCCTTCAAGGTATGATTTTTACACTAACCTTATTTGGGTTACCTATCACTAGTCTAGATGTTGTGTTTGAGTAAAATGGTTGGCAAATTTAGGCCTCGTAACCTGTGATTGGAAGTAGTTGACTATGCACTTTAATTGGCAAGACATTAAGAGAAGAATTATAAGAGAAGTCAGTAAAATAGCTATAGAAGTTTTAGTATAATTGTTATCAAGAGAGATGTAACAAAGAGCAGAATTATTTACATTACACATTTGGAATGACTTTACTCGACTAACAAATTTAAATGTAATAATAAACCTCTTACAAGAATATGTTGATCTATTTAGAAAACCTAGAGAGCTACCTCCATCAAAAACATTTGACCACCGAATATTACTAAAAGAAGGGGTTGAACTTGTCAATGTGAGGCTTTATTAGTACACTCATTTTCAAAAAAAAATGAAATTGAAAAACAAGTGGCTAACATGTTAGATATAGGTCTCATACGAGATAGTACAAGTCTCTTTTTTTTTTTTTTTTTTGCTAATTTTTTTAGTTTAGAAAAAAAATTAAGTCGTGGCAGTTTATTCCAACTATAAGGCCTTCAACTCAATTACAATTAATGATCTTTTCTCAATTCTAATGGTGAATGATATGTTAGACGAATTACATTGGTAATATATTATACGAAACTTGACCTTCAAGCTAGTTATTATCAAATCTGACTTCATCCAAAAGATATCTATAAGATCATATTTCGTACTCACAATGGTCATTATGAATATTTAACGATGCTATTTAGATTGTGCAATGCTTAGTATATTCCAAGTCGCCATGAATACTATCTTTTTGCGACATTTGAAGGATTTCATTTGAGTATATTTTGAAGACATTCTTATTTATAGTGCATCATAAGAATTACATTTTTAATATCTTAGACAACCTTTTTCAAATTTTAAGGGACCATAAATTTTTTGTTAAACCATCAAAGTATGTCTTTGGCAAAATGAGTTAAAGTATTTAAGGCATATAATAACTTACAAATGAGTAAAAATAGACTCCACAAAAGTTAGAGTTATGTAAAGATGCTCTCGACCAATTGCTATCACAAAATTGAAGAGATTTTTGGATTTAACTGGTTATGATCATACGTTTGTGAAAAATTAAGATATAATTGCTAAACTGTTAACTCAATTGTTAAAAAAAAGTCAACTCAAATTCAAACAAACAATAAAGGTTTATATTTTTACTTGACCAACATATCATGACTCTAAAGCAATAGTGTCTGGTGGCCAAACTAGTCGGATACAAGTACGAAGTACAATACAAGCTAGGAAAAGAAAATAAAGTAGCAAATGCCTTGTCGCATCATCTAAACAAGCCTATGTTACATGCCATATCCATACTTTAGTTTTATAGATGAAAGGACCTCAAAGTGAAGTATGCCAACAGTTCATATGGTCAATAAAAAAAATTGTTGAAGAGATAACCCGAAACCATGAAATTGTATATTTTAAACATGAATTATTATATTATAAAAATTGAATAATTGTGCCACCAGGTTCAAACGTTAAAACCAAGTTATTGCAAAAATTCCATGAATCCAAAATAGAATGTTACTCAAACACACACGTTGTAGACTTATAAGAGATTATCTCAAAATTTTTTCTAGTCATCCATGAAAAAAAAAAAGTGTAGAAACATGTGAGTCATTGTGTTATTTGCTAACATAACAAGACTAAAGTATTTTCACTAGTGGGTTTGTTTTAATTGTTACTAATTCTATCTCAAACATGGAATGATGCATTAATTGACTTTATTGACGAGTTAACCATCTCTAATGGCAAAACAAAAATTTTAGTTATAGTTGACCATCTTAGCAAAATGCATATTTTGCTACCCTTGCTCATTCGTACATAATAAAGAAGATTTTTGAAATTTTTATGAATAAGATAGTGCAATTACATGAGGTTCCTTAGACTTTAGTGAGTGATCATGACTCAAGTTTTCATAATATTTTTTGGAAGGAATATTCTAAGTTGCAAGGAACCAAGTTACATATATCTATGGCGTACCACTTGCAAAATAATGATCAAACAGAGTCTATTAATCAGTGTCTTAAATAGTATTTACTTTGTTTTGTCTCTCAACAGCCTAGTACTTGGAATAAGCACTTTCTTTGACCTTAATATTGGTTTAATATAACTTATAACTCAGCCATTGGAATGATAATATTGCATTTTATTTCACTTAAGTGATGTTATTAATGAATTTATAAATTTATGTTAAATCTCATATGATATTAATGTAATTTTATGTTATATATTAAGCAAATTTATGTTAGAATATAACAAATTTGACACATATAAAAATTTTTTAATTTTATAATATGCAATAATTAATATAATATAACTAATATAAATTAAGTAACATCAATACAATTGGTCTCCATACAAATCAAGTGCTGTTTTTATCCTAAAAAATGACTTAGAAATGAAATCTCATTATTGATTCTACATATTATACTCTATAAACTTGTATGTAAATATCCTACAATCCGTACTACCCAATATTTACAAAGGCAATTCTGACTCGAAGATTTCTATTATCATAATATTTTGTCAACAGTCATTTCTGTTGATGAGGTAGAGAAGACTTTATTTACATGTAATGAGATTATAAGTCAATTGAGGGTTAATTTAACTATTGCACATAATAGAATGAAGTAATTGACTGATTGAAAGAGACAATGATGATAATTTTATGGAGGGTGATTTAGTTTTCTTAAAGTTACAACCATATAGGCAATTTTTTATTTTTAAAAGGGTCATCAAAAGTTAACCAAGATGATAGTCCATTTCTAATAGTTGAGAGGATTTGAGTAATAGCTTACAAGTTTTTACTACTAAACAAATGTTTAATTCATTCAATCTTTCATATTTCTCAACTTAAAGTGGAAAGAAAATGAGGAGGAACATTTACTATTTTACCACCACAAAATGAAGATGGAGAAATACTAATTCAACTAACAAGAATTTTACACCATCATTAGATTAAAAAGGGATCAAAGTTTGCATATGAAATTCTTGCACAATAGGAATCCCTTCCAATTGAAGATGCTACATAGGAAGAAAAAGATCAACTGCACCAACCATTTCCTACTATAGACATTGAGGGCAAGGTTATGCTTGATGGGTGGATGAATGATAGGGCTGAAAGATATGAATGAAGCCATAAGCCAAATTTAAAGTATGTGAACTAAAGGACTTAGTAAGGAAAATCATGTGTAAAGTTCACAATGTAAAGATAAGAGTCAAAAGCAGTCTAAATGTGCATGAGCCATTATCTGGAGTTTATTTATTTTGTTATTTATTCTACTTTTATGATGTTTTTTTTTCTTTTAATTAGCGTAGAAATAAGTAATGGAGTAAGTGGAAGTTATTCTCTGGGAATATACTTAAATGAAATTTGTTATTATAAAAGAGTTTTTTGAATTAAAATTAAACTATTTAATTATTCTCCTAGCCATTAAAATAGAGATGACTATTGAATTTTATCAATCATACAATTAATCCTATTAGAGTTGCAAAAGAAAATTTAGTAGGCTTTGCATATGTCATCTTGAACCTCATAAGAACCTTATACAAATACTAGTCCTTAAACAACTTCAAAAGTCTCTCTTTTATTTCTAATGATTTCATTACCAAAATCTTTATTGCGCCTCTCATGTCTTTCATCACAAATTAGGAACTCAAATGGTGTTTCAACTCTTTTATTCAATTTATGTATCTTACATTAATCAGCATATAATTTACATATATTTGAAGATATATTATTTCATCTAAATTCAGACCTTTAAAGTACATACAACTGTCATATTGACTCTTAGTGTGTCATTTACAAAGTATAAAACTATCAAATCTCATATTTCATTAGTGATTGTTTAAGTCCATAAGAGGATTTGTGAGTACACACACCTTTCCTTCATCATCTAGTTGTACAAAGTCCTTTAGGCTATGACATTTAAATTTCTTCATCTAGATTTTCACAAAGAAAAGTTGTCCTTATATCCATTTGCTCAAGTTCTAAATCAAACACAACAACTGAAGCAACTAAAATCCTTATGAAAATATGCCTAGCAAACAAATGCAAATATCTTATTAAAATAGATTCCTTTTTTTAGTAAAACTTTTTTACCACCAGTCTTGCTTTGAAAGTATTAAAATGAAAATATTTTCGTTCAAAATTTAATTCTCTAGTCAACTAGGTAAAAATAAAAATAATAATAATAATCTAATCATTTGCAATGTTGTTTTTAAAAATTTAGTTCTCTTTCTTCTTTTACTTTTATTTTTACAATGTTGTTTTCTATTAGATGGTATCACACAATTTAATACCATCTAATATTACGCTTTTAAGAATATTACACAGATATTCCAAAAGTTGACTTGAACAAATAGAATTATAATTCTTGAATTAGCAAGCAAGCAAGAAGACATACATTTTCTTTTCTTGTACCAAACAAGACTAATAACATCCGAACTCAAATCCCACCACCAAGTGGCTACTCCTCAACAGCATAATCAAGAGAGAACAGCTATAGATTAAGCTTACAAAAATATAAGAATTTAACAGTAGTAGCATGATATATTTATTCATATAATATACTTAAATTCATAATAACTCTCACAAATAGCTCACTTAATGATGGTCAAATGTGGCTGTCGAAAGCACTATACGAAGTGAAACTAGGGACACCGACACGCAGAAGGCACTCAGAAAGAAGTAAAATACAAGTCTCATTTACACCAAATTCGAACAAAATTAAAATTAAAATAAAGAGGAAAAGGGCATTGCAGTGCTTTGGCATAGTGCTAAGAGGCCCTCGGCAAGGCCAATATACACAAAGAACTCCGAAACGTTGGAGCAAAACCACGCACAGCACTACTGCCACCACAACATCAGAAATTACAACTACTACCACCACCACAACAATAACAATTAAATACCTAGCATCCAGGGAAGGCATAACAATTGAAATTGTTCTATATCTGCCCCCTATCTTGTTCACTACTCTTTAAAATATTGTATTTGCAGAGAGGACAGGTAGCATTTATATATAACCACTTATCCACACAGGCACAGTGAAAATGATGACCACAAGGAAGCTCCCTTAGCTCAACTCCGTCATCATAAGCAGAGAGGCAAATGCAACACTCCTACACATAACCAAGCACAATATTAGTTGCATAAATTCTCAACCTTAACTCTATTTTATAAACCCAACTTGAGCTCATGCTGCCACATACATTCACTAGGTACTTAATATATTTTTTTCCCAAAATTATTCATATTACAAGCAGATAGAGAAGAATAAAAATACCAAATATCAAAATAGGGTAGCCAAATTAAAGTTGGAACTTACTGCATCCTCATGTGAAAGCATGTGCTCTGTGGGTGTATCAGTGCCACATTCAGTCATTATTCCTCTTTGTGAACCTTGTCCATCACCAATGAGTTTCTCATTATCCACCAATCTTCGAAATTTGAATTTGGACAGCTGATCAACATCTTCTCTGGAAGCTCCTTCCTGCTTTAACAGAATGAAATTACACAAGGGAAAAACAAATGAAGCAATACACACATTATGGTGCCTCCAATACACTATTAACAACAAAGAGTAGACTGTACAGACCAAAATATCAAGCAAGGACCTTAGAAAATTACAAGATTTCGAATACATGCATCGTTTCATGTTACAAACAAGTTATATCAGAAGAGAAAGTAATGAAAAAGTCAATTTGAATCCCAAAATGCATATAGCCAACAAGTTTGAACTAGCACAAAGGACAAATCAATAAGATCATACTGACTTAATAAGCACTGTGAGGCAAGAGATTAAATGGATCAAATGAACAGATAAAATGATTAAGAAAGAATTCAAGAAACAAGCATACTTAAAAACCATGGATAGTTCCAGTCACTAGTAGAGAGAATGTGAAGTATGAAACCAGAAATTGTACAACACAAACAAATCATAGGCACATTAAGAAGTTAAATTAAGGAAGAAAGCTTAGAATTTCAACAAAAGTGAGGCTTTTGTCTCCACCATGACTTCAGGATGAAGCTCAGAGAAAAGGCCTCAATGCCAAACCATCAGCCTGTGCCTCAGTAGCACACCCCATAAAAGTGTAGCTAACAAAAGTTATGTGTGTAAAATAAACTTCGCGAGGATAACTTTTCCTAGTTCACATTTATTAATACTGTTTCTACCTAATTCAACCATTTCAGCTGCAGGATGTAACCGAGTATCCAATTATTGCAAGGTCTGCACACTTGGCCAGTATGATGCACATTTGAGCCACAATCCCATGCATAAATACAGACACACTCACAAGTATAGAAATAATAATAAGAAGGAAAATGCACGGCAGTATATGAGAACTACCTGATCTGCCACGGCATACAATATTGCAATAATACATGGAAGGCAGCAGCAAACAGCAATGCCGACAATACATGCCAGTGCAACACATAAAACGACAAAGAACACATCAAACCCAAGGAAAATTATACAAAGCCTGCAAACAAGTCACCGTGCTCATGTTAGGATTCAATAGAAACACTTTACTTTGAAATCGCATTAAGAAGGAAAAAAAATGGACTAACCAGTAAAGCTGAGGAGAGCCATGTGCCAAAGCTTGACCACTTGCAGATAGCCAGTAGAATCCAATTATCCACCAGATGAATGAAAACATAGTATTCGCAGATTCCAGATGTTTTGCAACACTACTGAGATGATAAAAGCAAACTTATGACCATGTTTATAATGCTCTAACCAAATGCAGTCTTTCCTAAATGGGATAGCTTAAATTTAAAATACAATGTAAGACAGCAATATATCCAAATATCACACGAAACTTTTCATCTATTATCATTTTCATCACCAAGGCAAAGATGACATTGATATTAAATTAAAATTTTGTCAAACAAGGAAGTTAATATCATCAACTTGATGGAAAATAACATGAAAATGAAGTTGAAGAAACTACAATTAGAAATTTGTATCATGTATAACTAATGACAAAAGAAGAAGATAAAAATAAAAATCTCAGTCACCAAATACTATTTGGCAAAAGTATCAAATTGCACCTAGGACAACAAAAAATGTGAACATTTATGACACACTCATACTCTTCATTTCCTCGCCAAAGCAAGAACAACTATTTGATCAACAGCATCACAATCTCAAAACCAAGCAACTAATTAACCAATAAACAAACAAAATTTTGACATTGACTGATTAGATGCATGCAATTTTTGTCTAAAAAAATATACCAGTTCTCATCCAATTGAGACAGCCTACAGACATTTAACTAAACAATACATTGGTAGAAAATCCTAAATCCGACAATTATTAACCAACCACCAACAAAAATTCCAAAATTCATCAAATGTTTCTATTACATGTGAACTAAAAACACCCTTCATCAAAACTCCCGCATAAAAGTTTTCTATTACAATTCGAAGCGTAACGTACTTGGTCCCTTCTTCCTCCAATTGCGTTGCTAAAGTAACATACTCCCCGGAATGGCCTCCCGTTGTCCCCGACCCCGAATTCAAATTCCCTTCCTCAATCGCACTAAACGCCGAAACTCTCCGTCTCCTCCTCCGTTTATACTCAACGCACACACAAGCCATATGCAAAACGCACTGTATAGCGTAGCCTATAATCCATGGCCGCAGTGGCATATTAGGCTGCTCGTTCCTGCTCAACACCAAAACCGTCATAGCCACCGCTACAAAAGCCAGATTCCAGATGATATCGAGAACGACCACCGGCTTTGAGTACGCCCAGTCGCTCTGCCGCTCCTCTAATTGCTCCGCCGCTGTTTCCCGCACCACCATCGACGGCTCCCGCATCATCCGGCGGCTGCTGCTGGCGCGACGTAAGAACCGGGCCGCCTCGCGAAGGCCCTGTCTCCTGACGGATCTACGGCTCTGAGTGTGAGTGCTGTCATCGTTGGCGGAGAGAAACGGCGTCGTGTCGACGATGTCGTCGGTCGATCGGGTAGAGGTGGTTGTTGCAGTGGACATTTGGGGTATTTTGTACTATTCTGGACGGTTAAAATTGAGAATTAATTTGGACGAAATGGAATGAGTCCATGAAAAAGTTGACAAGAGATTGATATGATTTGATTTGATTTGATTTGATTAGATTAGGGATTTGGATCTATTTTTATCCTTTTGGTTTGTGTGTTGTTGATTGGGTTCGTAGGTGGAAAGCCTGCAAATAGAACCAACGACGTGATGACGACGAAATTCGTTGGGTTTTGTTTTGTTTTTTTGTCTTGTGTTTTCTCAGGTGATGTACGTACGGTAATTCCGGTTAGTAAAATCTTTCATTTTCACGCACAAAATTACAAGTGGATAGGATGCAACTACACCTTTGTTGCATAACTTAATGTACGATTGTTTGTCCCTTGTTACTCTGCAACTTGTTACATAGTATTTGTCCATAAAATATTTATTGAACTTGTGATCCATACTTAAAAATTAAACTTGTAATTGTGAAAAATGTACATAAACTTGTAATTATAAACAATAATTGTGAACAATACCCCCAACTAAAACAGAAATTAGGCGCTCAAAAAAGTGTCGGATAAGTACTCGGGTGACTAAGAGAGGCAGAAGCTAGGAGTGCTCCAGAAGCCACTTACCTGGAGAAGATATATATATATATATATATATATCTTTTGCCCTTTCCCAACTAGAGAGTTTTAAGGCAATAATTAGAGGGATTTTAAGATTTTGTACATTTAGAATAGCATTGAGTTTAAAAGGATTATTTTTTATTCTTTTAATTTTTTTATTGTATTAATAAAATTTAAAAAAAAATTCTCTCATAATTTTTTCTTTAAAATTTTTAAAAATTTTCGTGTTTAATATTAATTTAATTTTTATTTGCTTTCTTGATTTAATTTTCATAACAATATCTTATTAATTTTAGTCCATACTTACTAATTTGCAATTATAACTTTTTGTGTACCCATCCAACATGATGGTACTGCTAAATAAAAATTTTATTCAACATTTTTTATCAAAAAAAAAAAACTTGTATTGTTTTCTTAACACAATTATTCATTTATTTTCATATTTAATATATAAAAGTTAATATTCAACTAATACAATGAAGTCATTTTTTTATAAAAGAAAATTTAAAATTATTATTATTATTGATTTTTGTGTGCGTTCAAAATTAACTATTTGACATATTAATATGTAATCAATATAATTATATCCATGAATGTGACTTAAGATATTAGAGAGGATTGTTTATTATATATTGTATGTAATCGTACATCTAATTTTTTAAGTTATTTATTGATCCTTTTTAAATTTTTA
>CP135568.1:4952111-5220418 GCA_032401905.1 Swietenia macrophylla | reverse complement strand
ATATATATATATATTATTTAGTAAATGATTAACATATGACACTTTTACATGTGCAGTGACTGACCAATCCAAAGGCTCTAACAAGTTCCATGCCTGTGTTGTGCTAACAATTCAGCTTGCTCCTCTCGAGGCTCCAAGAGCACGATGCATTTGGAAGTGCTCAAGGTAATAGAAGTGTTGCGACTCGTTATGAAGGCACAATTTGTGCAGCAAGAAAATGTAATTTCGGGCTGAAACGACTCTACTTAGCCAAGAGGTGCGAGCACTGAGAAAAGATATGCGCCGGTTATTTGACACTGTTACTTGGTTGAAATATTATTGAGAATATTTTAAGCTAATGATTTCGTGCCTTCTTACTGTAATCTACGATCGTCAATAAACAGGATGATTTGGAAGTGGACAAAAATAACCTTCCAGATCTTGAGATGCTAGAAGGGACCTGTGCTTGTGCCTCCACCTGTTAATGTGTCCAATGAGACTTTCTTTCACGAGTTGCACAATAAGCGTGGACGATAACAACAAAAGAAAATTGGATGGTCCGTTGGTAAATCTTGTCAAGAGACATGAAAATCACCGCGGGTAAATCTTGTCAAGAGACACGAAAATCACTAATTTTTCCTTGATAATTTCGAAATTGTCAAGGAGCCATGCAAATTCATCTTCAATCTCGCCCATACTATTTTTCGTTGAATTTACATTTTTATTATGTAATTTAGGCATTTTCATAAAAAATTAAGTATTTACGATAATTTTGTTAACGTTTCATTGGTTAAACGATGAAAGAAACATTAAAAATAAAAAAATAAATACATAATATTAATAATTCCTCACCCTTTAACCAAATTGTTTCAAACAATTGGGGTCAATTAAGATAGACTTTTAAAGTGAAGACAAACGATGATTGTCTTGTGTTGCGTGAAGTTTTGTCTTTTCTTTCTCCCTTTTTTTATTTCTTTTCTTTCTCTTTTTAAGTTAAAATAAACAGGCAAAAACTAGCAATTGCAGTCCGGCCTTTTCCTCTTGAGAAACAACATTTTGATCAAGAATATGAATAATTTTTACTGTGGGCTAAAAAAATTGCGGGACCAATTTTGGGTCTTATAACCCAAAAAAAAAAAAAAAAAAAAAAATTCCCGCAACAATGTCCATGTAAACGCAGAAAAGAGGGAAATAGCATTGCCGTTTCAAATTCCCTCCAAATTGCCCAGGATTTTTGAGACTCTGAGGGTTCGACTTTGCACCGAGAAAAGAATGGCTTTGTCGTCATCTTCAGCTTCATCGAGCAGCAACGGCTATGATATCCCGTGGGTAGAGAAGTACCGCCCAAGCAAAGTTTCCGATATCGTCGGCAACCCAGACGCCGTCGCCAGGCTCGGAGTCATTGCTAGGGATGGCAACATGCCTAATATAATCTTGGCTGTATGTCTCCGTTTCTTTGGTACTTTTTCTCTTTAGTTTTTAATTTAGTTAGTTGAATCACTTTGTTTAGAGTTTTATTCTAAAGCAATTTCTTGTTCTGATCATCGATTGAATTTTTCGGTCTCAAATTTGGAAACTCGCATAGAAGTAAGTCATGAGTATAAATTAAATTATCAAACCCTAATATGAGTTTAAATTAGGCAATGTTCAGTATTTTATCAAAAAGTGAAGGTAAGCCAATTGAAAAAAGAATTAGTATTTATGATGTATCATGTAACATGGAATTTCACGGAATAGAAGACAATTTCTTTGTTCCATCCAATTTTATGGTAGAATTCAATGTCTAATGCAGCTTATAGTACAGTGTGATAATGGCATTGTGATTTCATAATGCGCCCTCTGACAGTGAAAAAAGATACTAAAATGGAGAATTATGGGTACTATTATGCCGTAGAAAACATTTGTTAGAGGTTGATGTGTTTCACCATTTACAATGAGTCGAAATGCAAGAAATAACAAATGCTTTTATTTTCCTGGTACTATATTTTATCAACTGGTGCTGAAGAAAGCAAGGTTGAAGTTGAGTGATGTTAATATACTGAATATTAAAGTTAGGTAGGTTGAGTCTATCATGATATCCAACTATTAATATTTTTTTTTTTCAGTTTTTCTGCTTAAAGTTGCTTTCATTTTCTGGTTACAATCTAGAAATTTGACAAATTTGGTGTCTCTTTGTATTCTTGAAAGATTTACATAAATCATTTCCACTCTGCATATAATTTTTCAGGGTCCTCCAGGAACTGGTAAAACAACAAGTATTTTGGCTCTTGCACATGAAATGTTGGGGCCAAATTACAAGGAGGCTGTTTTGGAGCTCAATGCATCAGATGACAGGTTGGTGAACATGGGGCAATTATCTTCTATGGAATTTAAGATGGTGTTTGGTATTGTTTGATAATTACCATTTTCCAAAATGAGAATGACAAAATCATGTTTCATAAGGTGTTCTAGAGAAATGACCCATGAAAAATAAAAATAATGTTTTTAGTTTTTGTGAAGAAAGGCTGAAAAATCTAAATATTGATTTTACCCTCTTTTTTTTAACTCTGTCTTACATTCTTGTCTTCTAATATTCTACCAAACATGTTTTCTCTTTTTTTTTTTTTTTTTTTTGGAATACAGTTGTGCCGAAACTACCAGACGAATTTTCCAAATTAAAAAACAAACATCATTTTACATTTTTAAATGTAAATTCAAGAACACTATTTGAAAAGCAATACTAGACAGGCCCTAAGTATTCTTGTTTTATTGCCTGCCTCATATTTTTTAATTACAATTAATTTCTTGTACAGGGGTATAGATGTTGTCAGAAACAAAATTAAGATGTTTGCCCAGAAGAAAGTAACACTGCCTCCAGGCAAGCACAAAATAGTAATTCTTGATGAGGCTGATAGGTATGTGCTGGTGATTACATCTGATGTGTCATTGTGCTGGCTTATTCTTTGAATTTTTTGTTTGTTCTAGCTTGTCAGCAAGGTTTCATCAACTTACAGTTAATATTTTGGTTGTAAAGGCGAAGACTAGATGTCCAAAATGTGTTATATTCTACCCTTGTGTTCCATTTGGAATGTTTGCCCGATTTTGAACTTTTTTATATTCCTTTAGCTTATGTTATATTCATTTGATTCTTTGTTCTTTTGTGTTTTTTTTTTTTTTCGGTGGTTGGCTGCATATTTTACTGAAATTAGCATGACATCTGGTGCACAACAAGCATTGAGGCGAACAATGGAAATTTATTCAAACTCAACTCGATTTTCTCTTGCCTGCAATACATCTTCTAAAATTATTGAGCCGATTCAGAGTCGATGTGCCATCGTGCGATTTGCAAGATTATCTGATCAAGAGATACTCAGCCGCCTCATGGTGGTGGTTCAAGAAGAAAAGGTACTGATCTCTTCCATTCATGATCTTGTATCTTTCTCCATATTTTAGCTCAAATGTGCATCTTGGTTAAAAGTGCAGCACTTTAGCTTCTATTCCGATTTAGTTTCATATTGTTCACCAAGTTTTTTGCTTTTAACCAAATTTTTGGGATTTTGAACATCAATCCTTTCCAACTATTTGAGTCCATTGCAAACTTAGTGTTCCTGTAAGCATGGAACTGCATGTGTTCGCCTTTTCAACTTAGAAGAGGCATTTAATGATTTTCTTTCAATAGTAATGAGTAAAAGAGCCACTATATAGTTGCTGATATTTTGTGGTAATTGACCGTTCATGATATGTTGAGCAAGCTGTTGGCTGATTGAGCAAAATTTCCTCATCTTTTTCCATTTTTAAATCAGCAGAGGAAATGGGCTATGAAGCCACCCACTTTATGTTGGATGAATTGTTGTGTGTGATAGAATTTTACCTTTGAGTTGGAGATTACATTTGTTTTGTTGCCAAAGACATTGAAACTTCAGTAAGGTTAGGCTTCTGGAGAAATTTGTTTGTTGCTGAGACCAAACATGTGTAAACTCGAAGTGTTTTGGCATTGTTCACTTCATGTTGTCGTAGAGTGAATTTGTAATGATTAGAAATCTGATTGTCCTGTAGTTCATGTAAAGGTTAAGTGTTGACAATGAATATAAAATTGATCTGTCTTGGTGAACTGAAGGTTCCATATGTTCCCGAAGGTCTTGAAGCAATTATTTTCACTGCTGATGGTGATATGAGGCAGGCATTGAATAACCTACAAGCTACGTACAGTGGATTTCGATTTGTTAACCAAGAAAATGTTTTCAAGGTTATCATTTGGAAAAACCCTTGATTTGTTATGTTAAATATGTTACCTGGAACTTGATAACAAGAAAGTTGGCTTTATAGGTCTGTGACCAGCCTCACCCGTTGCATGTGAAGAATATGGTCCGCAATGTGCTGGAGGGAAAATTTGATAATGCTTGTTCAGGTCTAAAGCAGCTGTATGATTTGGGCTATTCCCCTACCGACATAATCACCACCCTTTTCCGAATCATAAAGAATTATGATATGGCTGAGTATCTGAAATTGGAATTCATGAAGGTACATATATTATGCTGAAAACTAGTAATTTACTACCATCCAAGCATTTGTTTTTATCACAACTGCTTAATCAATTTTCTTTCCGGGGCTTTTGCAGGAAGCAGGGTTTGCCCATATGAGAATTTGTGATGGAGTTGGCTCTTATCTTCAGCTATGTGGTCTCCTGGCTAAGCTTTCTATAGTTTGTGAAACAGCTAAAGCAGCAACTTAAGTAGTTGTAACTGCAACTAGAACCTGCAATATTCGGGCGTTTTATCATGTTTAGAATCCTGAATTTTGGATGTAAACATCCATATTGGCTCGATCTTCAGATGGATGTTATGCTAGGAGAACTAAAGAAATCTGAACTGTTGCGGAGGAACTTCTTTTATTTGCAACTCCATTGCTTACTAAACTTTGAGCGGCAGATGCTTTTGCCGTATTCAAGATGCGTTATTAGGCCCAGATACAGGTATAAAAAATAACAAATAAATAAATAATAAAAAGACGAAAAAAAAGGAAAAGTGTAATGGCTATTTGAGTAATCGCCTTTGCGGAAGTTATTGTTTTCATTTTTAAAGTTCAACCCCCAAAAAAAAAAAAAATACACATACATAAATGTTTGGCTATGAAGTTTTACAAAATTTATTTTTTTTGTTTTATTTTTAACTAGAAAATTGAAAACTGCATTTTGTTGTTCTAAAAATATGTTTTCTAAATTTCTTTAAATAATTAATTTATTCATTTTCTTATATATATATATATATATATAGATAGATATATTTTTCACTCTCAACAAACACTAGTAAGCAGGTTTTCTATTGTAATAAAAGTTATTTTCAAAATATTAACTTTTATAATTTTCAAAAACATCATCTTAGAAAATTACTAAACGATTTTGTAACGCGAATGTAGCCGGCTATGGAATTCATTCACAAGTGGTCACCGAGATAGGCGTGAATGCCGAATTTTAAGGGCATGACTGAAATTGTTGTATTTTTACTTAATTTTAAAAGTATGTCATGTCAATTAAAGTTTTTGTCCAGTGTTGACGCTGATTTTTTTGCTCATTAAAGGCGAACATACAATCTTTCTTTTTTGATTCTTTGATATATGGTCGGTCTCCCGCAATGAAAGTCGGCGAGGGTCGTATTCTAGCCAAAACCGTTCCATGCTCGAGTCAAAAATAAAAGTTATGTATTTGTGATGTTTAGCAAGGATTACAAGAAGATAAGCGTAAGAGAGAAGAAAGTGTAATTAATGTATCTGTAAAACATTCGATAGCATCAGAGTCTTCTTGCCCTACTCATATCGTGGGTAGTCGTGCGGTTAAGTGTTTGTGGCGGGGAGGGTTATATTGCAGGGGGATGGCTTAACTTCACCAGTGTTTCTCGACGATTTATGCAAGAGCAAAGGTTCCAGTAACGAAGAATTGATGGTTCCTTGATTGGACGGATGAACGGGGGGGTAACACTTTTTGAGTCTGTTTTTAGTTGATAGTTATTGTTTGTTAACTATTCTTTATGATTGTAAATTTAAAAGTTTGCATTATTTTGTTTATTGTAAGGCCGTGCGTTAGTTGACATGCTTTCTCCCCTTCATTCCCACGTTTAGTTGCTCAAATGAAGAGGAAGGGAGTTCAACAACGGGCTTAATTAATTCCTTTCCTTTCCTTTCTAAAGTTCAAATTCTCTATATTACCCATCATATACAACTTAGTTATCCTCTTACATTTTAACTAATTTCGTACAAATAAAATAATTAATTTATCAATAGACAATATAATTATTTAAAATTTGAAAAATAACACATAATATACTCATTATTAATTTTATTATTGATTATTCTAATTAATTGTATACAAAGAAATTATTAAGTTTATTTAACAACTATAGTTTTATAGTAAAAATTTTAAAAATAAAAATAGTTTATTTTGTTAATTATTTTTCTCAAAAAAAAAATATCAATAAGGTATAATAGTGCTATAATTATGAAAAATCTCAATATTAAGCAATTAATTATTATTATTTTTGATATTGTACATTATATTTAAATGAAATTAAGTAGGGCTTTTAAAGTAGTGATGTTAATTATTTATATTCACAAAAACAATAATTAAGTATGTGATTTTAAATTCAAATACTTTGTGTACAATATATTTAGAATTTTTTCAATATAATTATTTTCAAAAGTAAGAAATAATTTCAAAATTTCAATTTAGTAATATCTATCTATTAATGAGTTTATAATTAGAAGAGTATTTTTGTCTAAATAAAAAAATAAAATATTCTTTTTTATTAATAATATCGTGTTTCAACCTAACATATGAATATTATTCTTTCTATTATTCTATTATATTCATCTTTCTTTCACTCTTTGTGTCGTTTCTTATTCTATTCCTTGTTTTAAAACCAAACTATACACACGATTAGCTTTAAAAATTTGTAATCTAGGGGATTCTTTTTAAAATAATTAATAATCAAGAACATTAAAGGTATTGTGACTTTAAAATTACAATTGATATAGGAATGAATCGTTAGATGTTAAATATAAAAAAAAAAATTAATTATCATTAAAAATTAGTATGTATTAAATAATTTATTTAAATATTTTTTAATATTAGTTTTTTAACTGGTGAAATTTTTTAAAGGCATAGAGTGAGAGGTTTGAGATTGTTCAATTTATCTATCTCAACTTGGTTTACTTTAAAAATCCAACCAATTTTTTTTGATATATTTTTATTATAAAATTTTAATATTTTGATCTTATTTTAGACTACATTTATATAAATGATTACTTTTAATTTATTTTTATTAAAATAATTATTTTTTGTCATTTTTAAATAATTTTACTTCAACGTGATCATTTATACACACACATGCTATTAACTTTCATGAGCGTGTTGGTACATCGTTCACAAATTTTATTATTTTATTTATTTTATATTTTAAGTATGAATGGTCATGTGGGAGCAAAATTATTCAAAAATTGTAAAGATAATTATTTGGTTAAGATTGAGTTAAAGGTGGTTATTAGCATAAATAAGGTCTAAAATAATATTATTTTAAATATATACAAAATTTATTAATTTATATTAAATAAATTTTTAATTTTTATTAAAATGAATCTTTGATGTTAAGCAACATGCCCTTATATTATTAGATCAAAACTCATTATTATTAAAGTTATTTTATCATTTCATCAAGAGAAAGGGGCCTACTTAATACAAATGAACAAATTATATTCTTATTTTAAAAATATAATATATTAATTCATAAATTCAAATATTATTATTCCCTTTTTTAAATACTAACGTTTCACTTTTCATTTTAATCAACATTTAATATCTTTAATGTTTTTTATTATCCATTAAAAATTCATTTAATTTATCTATCACTCTTGACTTCTAAAAAACAAAATGATTAAAATTTAAAGGAAATTCATAATTTACTTGTCCAAACCTCAATTTTAGTAAAAATAGTACTTATAAATATATATCAAAACTCATAAATCTCATTTCTTGAAACATCTCATACTAAAACTCTTACATAAAATTCAAAAATTTTTTATTTTTTCTATAAAATTTTAAATAAAAACAAACAAAAATTTTATTTCTTCTTTTATACTACATAATTACTCTTTTTGTTCTTTATTTGAGTGAAAATATCGTATCAATTTTTATTTATATTTAAATCTCTTTTCAATTTTTTTATTAATTTTTGTTTAAATTATCAAAATTTATTCTAAGAATATTCTTAATTTTATTAATAAATATTATTAAAAATTCAGCTCATATATAAAAAAAAAAAAAAAAAATTCTACACACCTTTGCAAGTACAAACGAATGGTATAAATATCAACCATTGTTAGAAATAGATAATGATATTATTACTGTACATTTGTTATATTAACTTTAACAAAATAACCACAACAATAATTTTTGCTTGTATACAAATTGCAAAAAATAAGTAAACAAGAAAATTGTTAACAAAAATTTGTTAGAAATGTATTGAGTCTACATACATGTTAAGGAGCCAAAAATAATAAGCAAAATTGAACAATGAAAATGAATAGACATAGCTTCAACCAGTGCAATGTCATTCTAACTGGACACTTTTAAAATTTAGCAATCTTTGTTAGATGGTATATTTTGTAAAATGCTAAGCTTGAGGACCCTACAAACAATTGTGTATGTATACAATATCCATAACATCTTTTCATCAAAGGCAAAAACTAAAGAAGGATAATGTGAGAAGTAGGTAGATTTAATGCAAGGACATATGTGGTTTTATGCACATTATATGAACCAGTTATAGATATGAATTTATTGACATTCATTACATCCTCCCACTTAGTTTGTATACGGTATTTATAATAACACCCAAAATTCACAAATAAGTTTGCATAAGTGAAGAAATGAAATACATGAATCACAGTGATAATTCCCTTGAGAACAAAAATGATCTTCCATGTATCACAATGCACTCTATTTCCTTAGTGTTAACCCACCAAAATTTAACGAAAATAACTTTACATTTATTCTAGGTCCAGCAATAATTGTAATTTTTAAAATAAATGTGTACACCAAGATAAGAAAATAACACATATGAATAAGAGTCTCATTACAAATAATAAGAGTCCATACAACAAAAACGTATGATGGAACCAATTCCATTCTTGCTACATAATCCTTAAAAATGGTATATTTTTTGTTAAAAGATTAACAATCATCAATTCAATACTTGCGTGTTCAATGATTACTTTATTCTTGTTAACACTTGTTCATATGACTAAATACTTCATATTAATGTATTTATTTTTATTATCATTGTTGTTATTTTTAGCCAAGAAAATCATAAATGAATTGTTACAATATATCCTCAATACCTCATACCTCAGAAATAAAATTCACAATTTTAAATTCAAATATGACACTTTTCAACTAAACACCATATTAAATAAACTTAAAACAAGAATTGAACTCAACTATTATGATAGAAGTAACAGTCAAAGTTTGCTTTGTACCCCTTTAAATTATGGCTCTGCTAACAAATATAAGAGCATACACAAATATTGATTTTTATGAATGAACACACCCAGTAAAGTCGAAATCCAAGTAACTAACTACCTCAAGGTTGTTAGTTCATTTATATATAAATATATAATATTTGATTCTTTTAAAGTATTTCGTCACCTTTTTTGCAGCTCTCCAATTATCTATACATAGATTACTCTATTATCTTCCCAACATTTTAACAATAAATATAATATTAGATCTTATACAAACCCGAGCATGTATTAGGCTTTTTGCAGCAGGAGCATATGGAATTTTTTGCATTTGTTCCCTTTCAAGCTTATTTTTCAGGCATTAGTTCAAATTGAACTTGTCACTTGTCACAATGGTTGCTATACTTGGTGAAGAGATAACATCATGGAATTTCAAATATTGGCTTTATTTTACATTTGTTTCTTTTCAACCTTTTGATTTATGCATTGATCCATCATATTCTTTAGAATACCAAATAAAAAGGTAACATCATGAAATTTCAAATATCATTGACATGAGACTTGTTTCAATTCATATATAGATGTATCATACTTACATACCAAATGCTTATCATTATTAGAAAAGAATCTTTCTAGTTATTTTATATAAATTTTTTCCTCTAGACTTGTATTAGAAATATTATTTTTATATCTATTTGATATAGTTTCAAGTCAAAATAAGCAAAAAATATCATAATAACATGAATATCTTTCTTAGTTATAAGAAAAAGGGTCCTCGTATAATCAATTCCTTCTTTTGAATGAACCCTTTAGGAATAAATCTCTCTTTATATCTTTCAATGTTAGTTAATGAATCATTTTTTGTTTTAAAAACTTATTTAAATCCAATGGCCTTTGAACCATTAAGCAATTAACAAAATCTTTGATCTCTTAGATGCCATAAAATTCATCTCATTTTTGATAGTATTATACCATAATTCAATTTCATTACAACATATAATGTGATGACTTAATCCAACTAACATAATATTCTCCACTTTGACAACTAAGGATGGCATAATGGGTCTAATTTTAAGCTTTCAAAGTTTTATTTTTTTCACCTATAATTTTTAGTTTTGAGCTCAAAAGGCCTGATTTTATACTCAAATGATGTAAAATTTTATAATTCACTTTTTTTGTAAGGCTTAACATTTTTGTTAATATATTTTCAATTAGTTGAGTTGGCTTTAATACCATTGTGATGTGGGATTTCACACATGGCTAATGAAAATGTTTCAAGATCATTTGTGGCTCCAATATTATAGTTAATTTCTTGTAGATACACAATCTAATCACTAGGTATTGTTGATTTCTTCACCCTAGTTGATCTATTTAATGTTATATTAATATTATGCTAAGGAGAATATTACACAATTGTACAACAATCTCTGGCAATTTTTGAACTATTAAATTTATTAGATTGTCATTAGCAACTTGTGAAATTCGTTAGACATATATAAGCCTACAACCATGTTTAAGATCCAAAAATAGTAAATAAACCGAAAATCAAAGCAAATAAACATACCTCTAGCTATTAATGTGTAGTATTTTTCTGTTTAATTAGGCACTTCTAAAATTTAGCAATCTTTGTTAGATGGTGTGCTAAGTTTAGGGACCTGCAAACAATTGTGCGCGCGCGCACACACACATATAGAAATATTCATAACTTCTTTTCATTAAAGATGAAATTGAAGAAGCATAATGTGAGAAGTGTACAGATTTAATGCAAAGACATAAGTGATTTAATACGCATTATATGAACCATTACATATATGAATTTATTTATATTTATTACAAAATCATTATCAATAAATCTTTCTTTGTATGTTTATTTCTTTAAAGATAGTTGATAATATTTATTAAGTAGAACAAAAGCTTTGAATTATTCAATCTATCTCCCTCAATTTGGATGTCATCAGAAGCTTTAGAAAGTTTTAGAATAAACAAGGCTTCGGAAAGTTTTAGAATAAACAAGGCTTCGGAAAGTTTTAGAATAAACAAGAAAGATTTGAATATCATTAGACGTGAGGCTCGAAACCCAAACATATTATCAACAATTGACACGAACATGTTAATACCAAAACCTTCTTCAAAGAGGGTAAGTTCCATACATATATATTAACTGATTTTCTTTTCCAATAGCCAACTTATCTTTTCAAATGAGATCAGGATTAGTTAGTCCACACAATTGTCCATGTAATAGCACAAGATTTTGCTTGCTCATTATAATTTTAGGCTGAGGAGTTAACATAATGCTACCAAGGTACCCCTTTACATTGAGTTGAGAAAATATTTTATTTATTTTCCATGAAATATATTTTTTTTTATAAAAAATCTAAAAGAAAAGTTCAATAGCATTCTATTTTGATGTTGTTGTGTCTTTCAAAAGATTGTTTTTATTTTATTTATTCTAATTTAAATATTTTCAAAGTTTTTTATTTACCCTTGTCTGATCAGAATCTATCTTGCATTAGGACTATTTTAAAACAACACAAAGTTTTACATTTATTTATGAGTTAAGTTTATTCTTAATTGAGCAAAAACAGAGGAGAGAGGCCCTATGGTAGAATGATTAAGAAATCAATAATGCAAGTATATTGGTCTCATATAATTAATTTTGCTTTAAATTTCGTAAATTTTTATTTGCTGTCACATTTTGTATAAAAGAGTTGATGTATAAAACTGTTTGCACATCAATACAATGAGCACTTGCATCGGGCTATAAAATATCCTCCAGGGTAGTAATCAACCCAGATGTTGGTGGCCCAAAATCCTTGTCCTAAGGTCCACTTAGATAATACTGTAGCCCGCCACGGCCAGAAGAAAAAGAGAGGGAGACAAAACGACCTTGACGGTGGCGTTTCATTCAGTCCATTCACCGTTATATTGGGTGGTTAACGTCTAGGGTTTCTGAGACTTTAGAGTGGAGAAGTAAGCTGAGTCGCGCCACCAACATCAGAATCAGAAGCCATGGTTCTCAAGTGAGTACCCCCGTAACATTTTCTTTTCTGAATGCCCGTTCATTTTTCTCTTTACTGTCAACATTCTACTGCTTTACTGTCTGTTCATATCTCATTTTTCGCTCATTAAGCTTTTAAGCCTCTGTTTTTGGTGTGTTTAGTATTGCATTTTCCATCTTTTATTTTCCCATAGCATTTGCAATTTTGACCATTTCATGACTTGGATCTCAAAATTGTAAGTTGAAATTTGCAGCCGTATGGAACAAAAAAATACAGTTCAGGCTAAAGAAACTATGATGTCAGCAATATCTAATGTTAGTAACATTCCACCGAGTCAAGAATTTCAAAGTTTAACCATGTGCTGTGCTTCTTTGGTTAATATATCGCAAAATGTATGTCTTGCTATTTACACAACACTGCTAGTAGTTTGGATTTGGATTTGCCTTTAAGCTTTAAGCCTTATTTATCTGTATTTTTAATTTCTCTGTTAGAAGTAACCCATTTCCTTACTTTGGTGTACCAGGACTGAACTTTGCCGATTCAGTGGTGCCAAGATATACCCTGGCAAGGGTATCAGATTTATTCGCTCTGATTCTCAGGTGATTTTTCTTTTAATAATTTTTAGACTTGTCAACTTATTTTGTTGGAAAACTTACTTAAGGCATCTCTTTCATAATTCTTATCCCCCTTAATTTAAAAGCCATGAAATTGTGTATACAACCATTCCATTTAGTTGATAAAATTGATTGATTTTGAAAAGGATTCCTATGAAAAACTCACATTACCTCTTAACATATGATGAGTAGACCTTGTCAGTTCAAGAATTTGTAGTTATGATTTTGGGAACGGTTAACACCACAGAGAGAATAAATGTGGTTTTTGATTCAAAGTCATTGATGCTCTTTTTTTATTGATGTAGGTTTTCCTCTTTGCCAATTCAAAATGCAAGAGGTACTTCCACAACCGCTTGAAGCCATCTAAGCTTACATGGACAGCAATGTACAGGAAACAACATAAGAAGGTGTTTATCTTGCGTGGAGCTGTTGATTTCTTTTCTTCTGTCATTATTGAAAGAAAATTAAATTTTCTGTTATAAGCTGGATCTATTAAATTTCAGCATCCTGTTGTGCACAAATAATTGTTATTTGATATAATTTGTTTGCCTTTCTCAGGACATTGCTGCTGAGGCTGTAAAGAAGAAACGCCGATCCACCAAGAAGCCATATTCAAGGTCTATTGTTGGTGCTACTTTGGAAGTCATACAGAAGAAGAGAACCGAGAAACCAGAAGTCCGAGATGCTGCACGTGAGGCTGCACTTCGGTATGATTAGTTTTCATCTGTTATGAGTCGTCATATAAACTTCCATCTTGCTCTACACATTGAAAACTAATAATGAATTGCGATTCAGTGAAATTAAGGAGAGGATTAAGAAGACCAAGGATGAAAAGAAGGCAAAGAAAGCAGAGTTGGTGGCCAAGACACAGAAGACTCTAAGTAAGGGTGGCATGCCCAAGGGTGCTGCTCCAAAGGGGAAGCTTGGTGGCGGCGGTGGTGGAAAGCGGTGATTTGCTTCGTCCCTTCCCTTCTTCCGAGCAGTAGTGTTAACAATTGAAGTTCTATTTCCATTTTTTGTGGACAGATCGGTCAATCCTGTAGGCTAGATGTTTTTTCATTATAATTTTCCTGTTGGAAATTCAGATTTTCCTCTAATTACTTGAATCAATTTTTTCCAAAGAATATTCTGTTAAATGTTATGGGTAGTGTTTGCTTGCATGTCTTTTGTCCGTGATTTGACATACCAAATTTAGTAGCAGGCGCAAAATTAAGAAATGAGTGCTGCCAAAAGCACTCGACTCATTGAACCGCCTTTGTGCAATAACCAAAGCAAACCCAAATCCAATGCTCTGTCAATACTAGCACGCTTTACAAAATGCGTTACCTTGTGAGTTGGCTTAATATTTCAGTTCACCTAGAGTCTATGATCGAGTAGTGCACTTTGCCCCGCTCCAAATCCGATGCAAAAGCAAAGCAATCACGATGACAAACATGATTGGCTCTATTTTAAAATTTTCAATACAACTTTGCATTTACTATTCTGTTAAGGTTTATTAGAACTTTTCAAGTCGAGTATTTTGAAAAAGATTTTTTTTATTATTAACATAATTTTTTTGGCTGTCATTCGTTTACTATTTGATTCATGTGAATTTCATGTTGGAAATTGTGATTGGATGTATTCCTGAAAAAGTTGTTTTGAACAAAATAAAGTTGTTTTGGACAATTTAACTTCAAAAAAAAAATTAAAAATCTCTACTCAAAAGAGTCTTTGACTCTTTCTAGTACGTTGAAAAGCCCTATAAAACAAGAACTTATTCGTGAAACCTGGGGGGGTCTCCTTTGATATCTGGATTCTGAACAAACAACTCTTTTGGACTTGAATTAACAAGCGCACCGTGGCAATAATCACAGCATTGTTCTTGTATACATTCAATAACAGCACGACAATCGTTTTTTAACATTGTATGTTCTGTATACATTCAATAACAGCACGACAATCATTTTTTAACATTCTATATTAATAAGACCATCTTCTTCTCCCCCAATTAAGGCCATCTCCTCTCCCCCCTTAAAAAGTTCAAAGCAATTTTATTCATCAATTCACACCAGTGATCGATTTCAATATAATGAATTTAGTATTTTTTTTAATAAATTTAAGACAAATTTGAAAAATAAAATAAAATCGGTAACAAATTTAACAATACAAATAAATATTAAAAAAAATCTCTATCGAATTTGTAGTTGATTGGTTGTGTTGGCGATAAAAGAAGAAGAAGTCAAACTTTTTTATCTTTACCACCTCTTTGAAATCAATTCAATTGACAAATATGGGAGGCAAAATAGATGGGTCGCAATCAAATTGAATTTAATTGAGCGAATGGGCAACGATTTTCACTATAAATAGACATTTTTCCTACTTTAGTTTTTCTCATCCTATGCAATCTCATTCCATCTCAGTTTAATTATTCTCCTTTCTATAATTTTTCAATTTCTCTCAAAGTATTAACAAAATTTTGTTTGAGTATATTTTTTAAAATATTTGAAAGAGTGGTATTGAGTAAGAAGTTGTAATCTTCTTTTTTATAGTAAATTCTTTTACCTTACCTATAATTTTTACTCCAATTAATTTAGAGATTTTCTACGTAAATTCTGTATTATTTATTTTTATTTTATGTTATTATAATTATTGTATGATAGATACTGCCACCTAAATATGATAAAAGGTTAAATCTTTTATTTTTAGTACTGTGATAATATGGTAGGTACTGCCACCTAAATATGATGGAAGACTAAATCTACTACTTTTATTATTGTGATAATATGATAGACATTAACTCCTAAATATTGTGAACAGCCAAACCTTTCATTTACGTTATATTTTATTGTTATACTTATACAGTTGGCAACACTACCTGAATTATACAATGTTAAACCTCCTACACATATAACAATTATTTTAAATTTCATTTATAACCACAGTTAAAAGTTTTTGAAGCATTCTAACAAGTGATATTAGAGGTCTAGGTTGTACTTATTCAAGGAGGTACTATCCAAGTACGTGGTACTGTTCACATACACGTGAAATATAATGACTGCTAGTTCGAGTAGATCCGGACAATGGTGACAAAGTTTAAAATCCAAAAGTTTAACGAGAGTAATTTTTCATTATGGAAGATGAAGACGAAGGTAATTCTGAGAAAAGATAAATGTTTAACGGCTATTGAAAAGAGACTGGCAAATATCACAGATGAGAAGTGGAATGAAATGAATGGAAAAACAATAACTAATCTACACTTGGGATTAACTGATGAAATATTATCAAGCGTTGAAGAAAAAAATACGGTAAGGGAAATAAAGGATGCTCTTATAAAGTTATATGAGGCAAAATCATTTCATAAAATAAAGAAAAATAAACATATGGAGCTTTTACTTCAAAATCTACCAAACTCGTATAATTGAATTTGACAACTCAAAGCACGTACTTTGACGACCTAATTTTCGACGATATAGCAACTATTATATTAGAAGAAGAAAAAAAGGCGGTGATCTTGCAACAAACAGAGGCTTTACTGTTAACAAGAGAAAGATCAATAAAACATAACTCTAGTGTGAGTTAAAATCATGGTAGATCAAAATTCAAAAGTAAAAATAAAGTTGAATGCTACAGTTATGGCAAAGTTGGGCACGTGAAAAAAAGTGTTGGAAAATCAAAAAGAATATAGAAGCAAATTCAAGTTCTCAAGAAATATGACAAATGCTAGTGAAAATGGAGAAATCTTGTATAGCAAGGCGGTAACAATTACTTGAGGTAGAAAAAAATTTACTGATATTTGGCTCATGAATTCAGCAGTAACATGACACATGACCTCTTGGAAAGAATGATTCCATCAATACAAGCCTATCTCTAAAGAAACTCTATTCATGGGAGATGATCATGCCTTAAAGATTGCCGGTATTGAGATCATCAAGTTAAAAATGCATGATGGTATGACTCATATTATTTAGGAGGTGCGATATGTGAAAGGCCTCAAGAAAAATTTATTATTTTTATGACAATTGGATAAGATTGGATGTAAAATTCAAATTCGAAATGGGATCATGAAGATAGTAAAAGGTGCATTAATGGTAATGAAAGCAGAAGAAGTACCTGCAAACTTGTATATACTACAAGGAAAAATATTACAGGAAGTAGGGGCATTTGTTGCATCAATAAGTTCCAAAGAATAATCAAAGATGATATGGCATCAGAAACTCAGACATATGCTAGAACAAGGTTTGAAGATTCTCTCAGAACATAAACTATTTTCGGATCTCAAAATAGTCTCTTTACCATTTTACGAGTAATGTGTTATTAGTAAGCAACACAAATTAAAGTTTAGCACATCTAATTTTATAAACAAAAATATTCTTGAGTTAATTTATTTAGACATTTAGCAAGTACTGGTTATGCTTTTGGGGGGAGCAAAATACTTTATATCATTTATTAATGACTACTTTAGAAAATATTGGGTATATCCAATCAAAAGAAAGGCACATGTATTTAAAATTTTTTAAGTTTTTAAAGTACGTGTGGAACTAGAATCTGAAAAAAAGATGAAGTGTCTTATGATTGATAGTGAAAGAGAATTCACTAATGATATATTTAATATATTTTGTCAACAAAAAGGCTTTAAAATACAATTCACTACAATATACACTTCCCAATATAATATAGTGGTAGAGCAGATGGACAGAACTTTGTTGAAAAAAATGAGAGCAATGTTGAGAAATACAAAATTGTCAAAATTATTTTGAGTAGAAGCACTCAATACTGCATGTTATTTAATAAACCGGTCACCATCAACAATAATTGAGTTAAAGACAATGATAGAGATATGGATTAGTAAGCTAGTTGATTACTCTAACTTTCTACATTTGGAAGTTCTATGTATATGATGTATAATTTCCAAGAAACAACGAAGTTAGATCTAAAATTAAAGATGCATATTCTTAAGATATACTGATAGAGTAAAGGGGTATCACTTATGGGATCCCACTGTCCATAAGTTAATTATCAGTAGGGATGTTATATTTACAGAAGATAAACTGCAAAAGAAAAATGATAATAACACCAAAGAAGAGGAACTAGGGACTACTACAATTCAAGTAAAAGAAAAATCAAAACATGAAAATTTTTCTAAAGTAATGCTAAAGCATAAAGAAGGATTTGTTGAGCCTATAATTCCAGAAGTTCGACGATCAACTTATGAGAAAAGAACATTATTTAGGCAATCAAAATACATTATAAGAGGCAATATTGCATATTATCTTCTAACAAAGAATAAAGAGCGTCAACTTTTTAAGAAATAACGAGTAATTCAAATGCATCTCTGTGGATGACATCAATGTAGTAAAAAATTGAAGCTCTTCATAAAAATAAAACTTGAAATCTTGTACCATTACTACATGGAAGAAAAGTTATTGGAAATAAATGGGTCTACAAGATCAAGTGGAATAGCGATGATCAAGTGAAACAGTATAATGCAAGATTGATGGTTAAAAGGTATGCTTAAAAAAAAGGCATCAACTCTAATGAGTTTTTTTTTCTATTGTACGACTCACTATAATCAGAGTAGTTTTGGTTATGTGTGCTACATTTGACTTACATTTAAACCAATTAAATGTGAAAATTATATTTTTTCATTAAAAATTTAATAAAAAAATTTACATACTTCAGCCAGAAAGTTTTTTAGAAAAAAGAAAAGATAACTTGGTTTGCAGGTTGACCAAATTTCTATACGGTTTCAGGCAGTCACCAAGGTGTTGGTACAAGAGATTTAATTCATTCATCGTTAGCCTTGGACACAATAGACTAGACTCAGATCATTGTATGTATTTTAAAAAATTTGGTAAAAATTTCATTATTCTACTGTTGTATGTGGATGATATGTTAGTAGTAGACTTTAACAAAGATCAAGTCTAAAAATTGAAGGCACAGTTAACTAAAAAATTTGATATAAAAAATTTAGGACTAGCAAATAAGATTTTAAGGATGTAGATTCACTGAGATAGAAAAAATAAAAAGATTTGATTTTCGCAAAAAAGTTATTTAAATAAAATCTTGCAACGCTTTAATATACAAAATTGTAAATCAATCTCTACTCCTTTTCTTGTGAATTACAAATTATCTTCAGTTACGTGTCCTAACAATAAAGCAGAGAAGATAAAAATATTTCAAATACCGTATGCATCAGTAGTAAAAAGTTTAATGTTTGTCATGATATATACAAAATTGAACATTACACAAGTAGTGAAAGCAGTTAGTTAATTTATGGTAAATTTTGGCAAAGAGTATTGAAATGCTATGAAAAAGATGTTGAGATGCAGTAAGAGAATCTCAAATGTTGCATTATATTATTGAGGATCAGATTTTATTGTCAGAGAATACGTAAACTTAGATTATGCAGGTGATCTTGATAAAAGAAGATTCATTAAGAGTTATATGTTTATACTTGTAAGAGGAGCTATGAGTTAGGTTTCAAAACTACAAACTGTAGTAGCATTATCTATAATAAGAGCAGAGTACATGGTAGTTACACAAGCTTGCAAGGAAGTAATATATATTAGAAAACTTATGGAGGAACTCGGGTATAAACAAGAAAAGATGGTTCTGTTTTGTAACAGTCAGAGTGCCTTGTACATTGCAAAAAATCCAATATTTTTATTGTAGAACAAAGTACATAAACATTCAATTTCATTATGTATGAGAATTAGTGGAGGATAAAATTATAGACATATAAAAGATATACACTAGAGATAACCTAATAAATGTCTTAACTAAACCAATTAATATTAACAAGTTTGAATAATATTGATCATCCTATAACCTAATAAATACGTAAGCAGTATGGAAGATCAAGGAAGAAAAAATAGTGTAGAGATATGATTAATTCTCAATTAAAGTTTTCAAATAGGAAAATATAGTTGATCGGCTATGGTGGCGATAAAGAAGAAGGAGTCAAATTGACTTCTTCATCTTTAACGCCTCTTCGAAATCAATTCAATTGACAAATATAGGAGGCAAAATAGATAAGCCACAATCGAATTGAATTTCATTGGACGAGTAAGCAGCGATTTCTACTATAAATAGGTGCTTTTCTCATTTCAATTTTTCTCATCCCATGCAATCTCATTCTATCTCAGTTCAATTCTTCTCCTTTCAATAAATTTTCAATTTCTCTCAAAATATTATCAAAATTTTGTATGAGTGTATTTTTTAAAATATTTAAAAAAGTGATATTGAGTAAGAAATTGTAATATCACTTTTTATAATGAGTTCTTTTACTTTACTCGTATTTTTTATTTTAATTAATTTAAAAATTTTTACATAAATTTTATGTTATTTATTTTTTATCTTATGTTGTTATTATTATTATATGGTAGGTATTGCTATCTAAATATGATAGAAGATTAAGTCACTTATTTTTATTATTATGATATGATAGACACTACTTCTTAAATATTGTAGAAAGTTAAATCTCTCGTTTACATTATATTTTATTATTGTACTTGTATAGTTGGTAACGCCATTTGAATTATAAAAGACATTTATATACATAATAATTATTTTAAATTTTATCGATAATTATAATTAAAAAATTTTAAAATATTCTGATAAAATTTTACTTTCGACGATATCGGTTAGTTAACATTTCCAACATAATTTGTCTGCGGAGAGACAGGGCAGTAAGTAAGTAAGTAACGACACAAGTTTAGTTAAGACTATATGTGGATGGTGACTAAGGCCCAGTAATTTAAATCAATAACGAGTTTGGAACTTTGAACTCTCGCAGAGAAGTGGTGGTTGGTTACTATGTCGACATTAACAGCAGGAAAGGAGAGGAGAGTAGTAGACACAGGAAATTAATTTTAAATGGTGGTTGGTAGTTCCGTTGTCAATTCCGAACAACAGTCTTGTCTAGGAGTACAATACAAGTATGTATTGTACTCTCTGGTTGTAGTTTGGTTGTTAAGCGATGATGTATCAATTACAGAGACAGTTAGAGAGGGAAGGCTAACAAAATAAAAATAAAAAGTTTTTAAGTCCATCATTAACTACACTAGTCTTTTGTTAATAATATAATTAGATCTAATCTTAGTTAAAGGTGTGTCAATAATGATGGTATATTCTTGATATTATAAGTTATTCTGCTTTATTCAACTGAACTATAATATAATTAAATATGGTATTGGATATATCAACTTCAATGCAATTTTCCTTCAAAGATAGATATGATTCTACAATTTCGCATTTCAGAAATCTATTTGGTGGGGGAGAATATTGACAGAATTAGATAGATGGCAGATAGAGAGGAGTAGCTAGTAAGCAAGTAAATTTGCAGGCTGCCAACAACATCTACAACTAAAACCAGAAAACTGCCAACTCATACAAATTGACTGACGAAGCCACCACCACCGCTAGTCTTAACGCGCAAACAAACTCCATGTCTCTCAGTGGAACCACCTCACCTTCGCCTTCACATTCACATTCTGTTTGTGCACGCTCCAACGCATCCAAGCGCGTCATTCAAATGACCAATTTACCCTCCAAGAAAGCCACAAAATTAATTGAATGCCGACCTGTAATTGCAGTTGGGTGCACTGTTTGTTTACCAGTGTTGTTTCCACTGTGCTTTAAAAATATTAAATAATAATAATTTTTAATGAGGGAGATTTATTTTTTATTTTATAATAATGATAATTTAAAAATAATTATATTAGAACATTAAATAAAATTGATGTAAGAATTATTTTTTAATTTTTATAGTATTAAGGTTATTTTGAATTGAATAAATACATTATATTTGGGGTTAAATATTTAAGTGACTGATAATATTTTAGCAAAATTTTTTAGGTATAGTATCAATAACTTAATTATTTAATTTCATTAATACAAAATTATTGTGATTACAATTTTGGCAGATTTGATGCATGCGGTAATCATTTTGTCATCTTTTCTTTTCTATTTTGTCGCTACAGTAATAATTATTAGATATTAACGACTTAATAAATAATATTACGATAAATATTATATGAACTCAAATATAATATTTGAATTTATTATATATATATATGAATCAATTTTGTCAGTAGTAAGTTCTATTTACTTTCTCTAAAAAAATAAATAGATTGAACCCGTGGAGCAAGTTCATGTTTAATTTTTAATGAAGCTCAAAAAATTATTTTCATAGGAATATTTTTTAATTCTTTAAATAATTATAATAATAATAATTATTATTATTATTATTATTATTGTGTTCGATCGAGCGAGGGTACTCTGATTTTTTAACACATGGCAACAAAAAAAAATGGTTTTAGTTTATACAAGAACGAAACGAGAATACCAGTCAATAATATCAATTAAATTTCTTTAATTAACACAGACTCATTTCTTCCGCAGCTTGCTTATTGTCATCAAATTAAAGATAAACACCGGCGCCCACCCCACCCCCCCAGGTAACTTTATCAACTCTTTCCACGGCATGATGCATAACAGCTAGGAATATTTTCATGTGCCTCCCTTGAAGTTTGCGGAAACCACAAAAAATAAAAATATATGTTGAAAGACAAACATACCTCCCTCCCCCTGTTGTCAGGGATGACAAAATCTCTTGCAAAAAGGAGAAACCCAATGTTGGACGAAAATCAGGAATACAAGGGAGATGATTTCTATCTCGAATAGAAAAGCAAGACGAACATACAGAATTTGTCCCCGTCTTTGTTTTCACTTTTGGGTATTAATGGAAATGAACCACGATCTCTGTTGGCTTTTCTTTTTTTAATATTAAAATATAAATAAAATCAAAACTATAACTAATTTAAATATTTATTAATTAATTATTAGATTTACTTTTTTATCAATTAAGTGAAAAAAGAATTATTAAAATAAAAATATAATAATTAATTAATATGATATTAAATAATTTTTTTATTATCATTGAGTTAATTTTCTCACTGGTATATTGTTATCCCTCCTTACTACATTGTTTCCATCCATCTTAATCATTAGAAAATGTTATCATGAACAAAATACTCGCATTTTTTATTTTTGTCAATTGATAATCATACGCTAAGATCATTGGATCTATATATATATAAACCCTTAAAATTTAAAAATGTATTAAATAATAATATTTACAACATTGTGTGATTTAAAAATATTATCATTATAAAGGTTTATTATAATCAAGAAAAATAAAAATAATAGATGATGGTATATTTTATGGTATGTAAAGTTATTATGATATAATTATTTAAAAATATTTTTATCGTAAATAGAATTTGTAGATAAAATTATTTTAAAAAAAAAGAGGTTCATATTTACATTCTTTTATATTTGAGGTTCTTCATCCAATATTTTCATTTTCATATTTTAAAAAATAAATATATGGCACGGAAACAATTTTCACACTTTACATACCCAACTAAAAAAAAAAAAAAAAAAACTATTTTTCTTGACGTGATATTGTTGATAATTCACCTCTCTCAACTCTGCTTTTTAGGAGAGATATTGTCTCCAACGAATATATTACTTCATACATTTTTGAAATTCTCAAGGGTAAAAAAGTATTTTAACACAAAACAAGTTTGTTTTGTAAGTTTTAGCTACTTTTTTTCCTTGCAATAGTAAAAATTTAAATATTTGAAAAGACAAATAAGTAAGCTATTTTATATATATATAAATTCAATGATATTAGCATATTATTTTTAATTGAAAAAATAAAAATAAAATTATAGGAGCACACAATCAATCAAATATACATGGAAACACGGTAGCAGGAGTAGTATGTGTGAGTTTTCACATAGTTTCTATCCATGTGTGATTTTCAGAAATGTCAGGGGAGACATATGAAAATATGCCTTTCTATGAATGCAGAAACGAACAAGAAGACAAGGCAAGGCAAGGCAATTCTTAATTGTCAAATAAAATAAAATACCAACACCCACAGTAGTACCTTTTCTTTTAGTAGTTATTGTTGTAACAAAAATCCACTGATTCATTTCAACGGTTAAATCAAACAGAGACACAAAACCGAGAAGACGGGGAAGAAGAAGGTGAAGAAATTTACGGTTTCAATTCTCCCTTACAAGACAAGACAAGGCTTCTTGTTCGATCTTTACTCAAACAATAAAAGAAAACCCAAGAATTTCTATTTATTGTGTAACCTGTGTTATTGTTGTTTAGCAAGAGAAAGAAACAGAGGAGCATGGCAAGCGGGGATCTCGAACGAGGAAAGAATAGAAGCAGCAACAACAACGATAACAACTACAGCTCTGCCTCGTATTATGTTGAAAGTGATCAGCAGCAATGGACTTCCTGGTTGATCCCCATGTTTGTTGTGGCTAACGTTGCCGTCTTTATCGTTGCTATGTATGTTAACAACTGTCCCAAGAACAACTGGGAAGGTGGCTGTGTTGCCAGGTTTCTGGGCAGGCTTTCTTTTCAGCCTCTTAAAGAAAATCCTCTCTTTGGTCCTTCTTCTGCTACGTCAGTTTTCTTCACTTTTACTTTCACCTTCTGCTTAATTTCCGTTCTGTTTTGCTTTCATAATTATGAGTTTTAAGCTATACTCACTAAAATTAGCTGATTTAGTTTTTATGTTCTCAAATACTGACTTGGTGATTCTGACTAAATCTCCTTTCGATTGGTATCTGCTTCTGGGTTTTGAAAATTTTAATTTTTCCTCATTTTTTTGGAGCTTCATCTATTTGCTTTTAAGTATAAAGTATTTTGTATTTTTTTCAATTGATGGAATTCTTAAAATTATATGGTGTATGACTTTGCCTGTTGTTGGAGATTATTTATCTAAAAATTCTTCAATTGTGATTTGGATTGTTTTTTATGCTTTTTAGCTGGGTGATATTTTGTGTTTTTAGCTTTGTGTACTCTATAATTCTCCGTGGTCTTTTGACTTTGGAATGTGGGAGTAGAAATCTGACCTAAAGTATGGTGCATTTTGGTTGGATTTGTTTTATTTCATCTGCTTATTGTCTCTCGTTGAATGTGTTACCATTCACCAAATTCAATGTCCCTTTTTATTGATTTAATTAGTTCAGCTTGTTGATCATGATTGTCAGTGTTTAATTCTTTGTAGGCTGAGTAAAAAATGGTTTGATTTATCGGTTAAATTTAAAATGATTTGATTTATCAGTTGAATGAAAATTGGATTGATTTTTTGGTTGAAACAAAAATGATTTGATTTGTTGATTGAATAAAAAATGGATTGATTTATCAGTTGAATTGAAAATTGTAAACTAAGTAGGATATATCGTTCCTTTTCTATTTTTGTAGTTGGTGCATTTAATTAATTAGAGTAGATCCCAGATGAAACTGTAAAAGGGTTGATATTTTTTTTCATAACACGAGTAATTCTTCTCCATTATAATTTGTGAATCGAAGGCTTAATTTTTGTATGACAAATTTGAGTTGGTGGCAAAGTGATGGTTCGATATAAGTTATAGAAGAATGTATGCCTGCATAGTAAGTCCTAGCCTGGGGAAGTAAGGCCACTTGTTGGATTTACTGGGGACATTATAAATTATTATGAGTTCAAAATAGGTTTACCTTTTTGCTGGTGAAAGAAATCTGCATCCACTGCAATTTTTGAAATATGTACTGATTTACATTATGGTTAGTCCTTTCTACGGTGACCATTTTTGCCCCCAATTATCTTAAAAAATTATATGGAGCTTTATTAATTATAGTATCTGTGACTTTTTTCTTTTCTTCTTTTTGGTTGCTTCATGGAATCAATCAACCACTAAATGGTTTCAGGGCATGATGTGACTGACAAGTACAAAAGGCCTTCCATCTGTTGTAGTTTTATTTTATTTTTCAACATTTTACATGCTAACCAAAACATTTTGTGTTATTCTTTTGTGTTTCTTTTTCTTTTTTGTTCTGTTTATTACCTCACTAACTATATTTTGTGAGTTTTGAAATGGGAAAAAAAAAAAAAAACTGTAGAACTTCTTTATTAGTACTTATGGATAATCATGCTTCTCCATTTCGCTGGAGGGAAGTGGTGGAAGAACCTGAAATTAGTTCTTTCAATTTGGCCATTTTGATGCTATATGTGCAAAAATTTCGCTTACTATTGGAATTGAGTGGCCTAAAAGTGAAAACTTTTATTCATTTTCAGGCATTTCCTTGACTAGGTTCTATGATACTGGTTATTTCTATTTACTTTCTCTTCTGCTCATATAGATTGGAAAAATTAGGGGCCCTGGAGTGGTTCAAGGTAGTGCATGGACATCAAGGATGGAGACTGATCACCTGTATCTGGCTGCATGCTGGTGTTATTCATTTGCTTGCAAATATGTTGAGCTTGATCTTTATTGGGATTCGCCTTGAACAGCAATTTGGATTTGGTATGTGACATTCTTTCCTGTCATGAAGTTCGAGCTTTAGATACATAACTGAAATAGGGGATATCAAGGGGATGAAGTTGACCTATCTACCCAATTATTTCTTCAAGAAAACTGGTTTGACTTTGGTGCTGGGTACTAAACTTGTAAATGAAGGGGCACTTAAATGTTGCATGGAAAGGTGAATGTAATCCTGTATGCCTTTGGTAGTTTCATTTAAAATTGCATCTCTTGGGTGATTTTTAGGATATTGGAACACTAAAGCTATGACATTATTCTTTTCTTTTTTGCTGGATCTATTTTCTTACCAGTGATTGCTTATTTTGCATTCAAACCCTAAAGATAACAGAGTGAAAGTATTTAATACCTAGGCTGAACATTATGCCGGTGTCTCCTAAACATGCCCTGGCCATCTTGAAAGTTCTTGTCATAAATGCTTTTGTAATGTACCTGAATTTTAGATTTTTTTGGAATATGATGGCAGTGCGAGTTGGTATCATCTACTTGTTGTCGGGATTTGGTGGGAGCGTATTATCTGCTCTTTTCATTCAACGCAGTATCTCTGTTGGTGCTTCTGGTGCCTTATTCGGACTTCTTGGGGCGATGCTATCTGAGCTCCTTACTAATTGGTCAATTTATACTAACAAGGTATCCTGCTATCCATTGTTGAATTTGTAGAAAATGAATTTTTTCATGTCCTCATCGGGGACAGTTTCTGTAATGAGAAAACAGCAGCCACCAAGATTTTTTATTGTTATTTATTCATTGTTTTTACATTATTCCGTTCATTTTTTGAACACGAGCATTCAACTATTTCCGGAGTCAAAGGCTGCTTGTTCCAGAAGCTTGAGATCCTGGATTTAGGCATTTACAAGATATTCGATATAAAATGAATTTGAAACTAACTACCAAACTGGAAAAATAAAACAAAAAAGACTGGGAAACTTGGGGTTAGAAAATGAAAGGAGAAGTTGTAAGGTTTGTTATGAAAATCTTTCCTTGTTTTATTCTCTTTCAGGCTGCTGCTTTATTGACTCTTGTGGTCATTATCGCCATCAACTTAGCTGTGGGAATTCTTCCTCATGTGGATAATTATGCTCATATCGGGGGTTTCTTTGCCGGTTTTCTCCTTGGGTTTGTTTTACTACTTCGTCCTCAATATGGTTGGGCAGAGCGCAACCAACTTCCTGCTCATGCTCGTGTGAAGTCTAGGCATAAGCCTTACCAATATGTGCTATGTTTTGTGGCGCTGGTTTTACTTCTTGTTGGGTAAGTCCAACACGTTCCAAATTCCAATTAATTACTGGACGATCCCTTTTTGCGGTAAATGTGAAGCATCTTTAATCTGCCCAGTCATCCTTACAATGGTCTTCACGGTAGCTAAAATTGAAATTCCTTTTTTGAAATGCTAGTTATAGCACAACAGAACAGAACGATTTAGGGAGAGATTTTAGTTTTTTAAGGATAGCTAAAATCAGTTGGCACCCTACCCCTTAAATCCATTGCACTCACCACCTTCTTCATATTTAGGTTATTACAGATTTGTTTCATAACCATTTGCATCATATGTCTTGTTATCAAGTGTTAGTTTTTACTATTCAGGCATTTGACGAAAGTTAACATTAAGTACTGCATTTCTGTTTTAAACGATGCAGATTCACAGTGGGATTGGTGATGCTATTTAGAGGAGAGAATGGAAACGATCGCTGCAGCTGGTGCCATTACGTAAGCTGTGTACCTACATCAAGGTGGAAGTGTGGGAACTGAACTGAAACTGCTTTTACTTGTATACATGTTGTCTTTTATGTCTGGACCTTTCTTTCCGGTTCTTTTGTACCCTTAATTTTATTCATTTGTTTGTTACTTGGGATGATGCTCACTTGTATCTATACTATACATGCCTAGACATGAAATGGAAATTCTAGTTGATCGCGTTTATACCTACCCATACGATATGGTAAAATTTAGTATCTTTTCCATTATTAAACTCAGGAAAGTTTAAATATATTAATAAAACAAAATATTTAAAAAAATAAAAAAAAAGAAAGAAACAACACATATAGTAAAACAAAATTCTAATAAACATTTGGAGTTGATATTATCGAGGCTCAATTATATTTATAGCTGCATCTAAATTGTGTTATTATTTTTGAGCAAAAGTGATTTTCCGAATCATTATTTTTGTCAGTAGAGTTAGTTTTGTTTGCTTGTTTTAGCTTATTTTTTAATTGATTTTTTTCTATAAAAAATTCTTTAAATAAATTAGTTTTTGAATTACTTTGTTTTGATAAAAGAATTCCTCAAAAAAAAAAAAAAAAATTGTTGTTGAACTGATTTCAAAATTAGACTTAACAAAATGTGCAAGTGTATTTTTATCTACAACTCTTTTTGATAAAATAATAATAAACAAATTTGAAGTGGATTATAGAGATAATTGGGCCTAAATTCTAGGCCTTGCAAACAAAAAATCATTGTCTTTCAAAAATGTCATTCCATGGACAATTTTATTTCTCAACCTAATAAATAATGAATTTATATTATTTTTTATTTTTTAAAAAATAAAAAAATTAAAGTAAGAATAGAATTTAAATTTGTCATTGAATATTATTTTTACCCATTTACAAACTATTTTCAAAGATAATAATGCTACACTTTTGACAATTATTCTAAATTTTCGCATTTTAGTTCACAAGTAAATTATACTTTATTCAAATGCTATTGTGGGGATATATGATTTATTTTTCCAACAAGCATTTATATTCTAAATTACAAAAATTTACTAATTTATTTTTTGTTATTAATTTTCTTTGTTTATTAGAATTTCAGTTTTAAGGATTAGATAATATCTTATAATATTTACTTATTAAAGGTGTAATTTGACTCGTATAATAAAAAAAAAACTATTTCTAGAAGAATATACTATTTGACCTTTACACAAAAAAAAAATATAGTATTATTCTTAAAAAAAATATTATTCATTATATATAGAGAGGTTGAGATTATTTGTAAAATTATATAATTTAAAATGTATTATCTGAAAGTAGACGAGTTCTTGTTGGAGCAGGGATTACTATACAATTCATAATATAATCTTTGGAAGGAATATGATTTATTGAAATTAAATATAGTATACAATTCATAATGTAATATCTGAAAGTAAGCAATTTTTCATGGGAATAGGGTTTATTCACAATATAATCTCTAAAAGTAAATGATTTTTCATAGGAATATAGTCTATTGAGGTTTAGTAAAGTATATCATAGACATGAGGTCTATTAAGATGAACTACCTCACGTATGCTAAAATGAAGTATTAATCTACTGAGATTAACACTTCATCATCTATTGAGATGAAGTGCTTCATGTGAGATGAAGTATTAATCTCTAAAGTATATTGGAGTGAAAAATATTTCCAATACTTACAAATTTTAGTGAGAGTCATGATGGGATCTACTAAGATTTGGATGTAATGATATATAATTGGAGTTTGAATGTAAGAGAAATTATTGAGAATTTAGATGTAATTGGGTGTAATTGAAGTTTGGGTAAGATTTGAATGTAATTGTATGTAATTGAAGTGTGGGTAAAAATTATTGAGAATTTAGATGTGATTGGGTATAATTGATATTTGAATGCAAGAAAAACTACTAAAATATGGCTGAAATAATGTTTGGTAGAGTGAATTTTTTTCTCATCATCCTTGGTGGATATGATTTATATTTGAATATGAACTTTTCATGTAAATACTTATATAATGTGAATGATATTTTTCTTTATCTTTGTTTTTATTTATTACCTATTTGATATATTTATTTTAGAAGATTTTAAGCAAGATCTAATGATTCCAACAAATGGTATCCAAGTCTAGTTTTAAGGTAAAATAACTGGATCAAGATTCTCACCTAGTCTTTTCTATCGTTAACTTTAATATATTAACATACAATATAACTAATTATAAATAGTTTAGATTATATCTTAATATTTTTAATTTATTTTTTAAAGTGTGAAATAAATTTGTAAATTGTATTAAAGTATAACATAAACTGTCTATTTTTAGTTATACCATATGTCAGCGTATACTTAAATGTCAAAGATAGAAAAAAAAAAAACTATGAAATGATTAATTTAAAGTAAATATGTCAACAAGAAAATTTTTAAACTTTGCAAAATTTTATGAAAAAGAATTTGATAGAAGAAATAATACAATTTAAGATATTGAAGTGTAAGTCAATTGCAAGGTGTGGGTAATAAAGTCACCTTAAAAAGAATTGTCAAAAATTTCAACAAATAGCTCTAAACTAACAAGGGAGATATTGATAATGTTTTTTTAACAGTGAATTTCTTTTTTTTTTAAATAAAAAGGTGGTAACTTTGTCTAAATAAATAAATAAATAAAACATTCTTATAACATATCATTTAATTGTTATAAATGAGCATTTGTTACTCATAGTTGTTCATACTTTTGTATGTAAGGTATAATTTGACAATTATACAAGATTTTGTTAGTTATATAAGGTGTGTGATGGAATTTATGTCAATGACGAAGGACTCTCTAAGTATTGAAACATAAAAGTGGATAACTTTTAGTATGGTGATCAACATGTGTCGAAAAAAAAAATTAAAATTTGACTCAAAATAGTATGTATTTTAAATAGTATACAGTATGATGATTTTCTGTATTTAGAATTATAGATGCTATTGAAAATATTTAGAGTTTTTAATAAAATGAATTTAGATAAATATTATTTTATCAAAATATCATTATCATTAATAGTAATACGACAATCAATGAAAAAAATACAAGGTAAGTGAATATTTTTACAAAATGTATCACAAATTGAATTTTCTATCAATCTTTAAAAAAAAAAAAAGTATGTAATAATTCCCCCAATTAATATCATCAAACTCCATAGGAAGGAACCAAAATCAATATGCCACATGGTCTGATAACATCTTTCTCCCTTTGCCAAAAAAGATATGAAACAAATATGAAAACTAGAAGTACAATTGCGCTGAATCTTCAATGACTTTTCTCTGGGACTTGTGATTAAAATTCCGTTTCAAAGTATGGAATTTTTACCATATTTTATAAGCAATTTTTTTAAAAAGAATTCATAATAGTTACTTTTTTAACTTAATTACTAATTAGCTATATTATTTTTTATTTTTTATTTTTACCAAACTAATCAAGTACATTAGTTTTGGATGATATTACTCTTATATTGTTAAAAACAAAAATACGTTGAAGGGTGACAATATGTTGAAATTTTGAGTTTTGAGCTTGGTGAAAATGTGTTTTGTGTTTTTAGCTACATGAAAGACAGTTTCATTCAGAACTTATATGCTTAATTAGTTTAGATCATAACTATTTATATACATTAAGATAGAAAAAGGGTCTATTTTAGAATAAATATTTTTTTTAAAAAATACTGAATAACATAAATTTTAGATACAATTTTTGTTCTTAACATTTAAGTTTCTAGTATTTGGATTTCACAGTTTCAATATGGAACAAATCTCCAATCCATGCACCACACCTGACATCATCTTCGACAAGTCTTCAACTCTGGTTTTTGTGGGATTAAATTTAAGTTTGGAGTATGATAATAAAATTTTGGTTATGGAGCAGCAAAGAAAATGAAGCCCAAGGCGTGGCATTGCCTACATAGTCATGCCTGTTTCTCTAAATATTGTCTTTTCTGCAGGCTGGTATGGTAGTTATATCGCTAGCGCTTTGCTAATAAAATACAAGACGAAGAGACTCTTTTATGATCTTATGAATCTAAAGCTCACTATACTGAAAGATGTTGACCTCTTGTTGATTCCCTAAATGAAAATTGCTCTTTCCAATTAAATTATGAAAGAAATAAGGAAAAAAAAACTTTTAATTATATATATATTATTAAAAAAAGAGACAATCTTCTGCGTTATTATTTTAATTTAATTTAAATTTTATTTAACAGTTGTATATAAAAAATTTTTATATAGCGATATTTTTCATAAGAAAAATTACATGTACTTTCACTGTAATTACATGATTAGATATGATTATATAACTATAAAATTTACAATATTGTTGTTCTCTATGGGTAGCGCACACTTATAAGATCAAAATTATTAAATTTTGCAAGTAAGACCAACCTACACTTTAATTTATGTCAAAACATTATTATAAACTAAATTATTAATGAGAATAGTGTCATCTGACATGCCTTAGTACTGGTATCAACAATACCATCCTAGCCTTAGAAAAAAACAGTCAATTAGTAAGCGCAGGGATCTTTTTTTTTTTTTTTTTTAATTAGGTTCTGAATGAATCTTTTAAATCTTGTTTTCTAACTGTCAATTAGCTAACTTAGGGACATTTTAATTTATTTTATTTTATTTTTTTATCTGAAATCTACATAAATCTAAAATTTAAATTAACTTGAATATATAATTTAAAATTATAATTATATAAATTTATATCAGCATTAAACATTGAGTCAAAAATATTTAATTTTATTTTATTCAAATATAAATACTTAATTTTTAATGTTATATTTAAAAATAAATAAATTTTTTATTGTTTTACTAAAATAATAAATAAATACTTTGAAATGACTGAAACTAAATTATATTCCGTACCTAGAAACAAAAACAAACAGGCACACGTAAAGCTTAAAATTGACTCAAGCATTTTCGTCCAACACATATTAAAGTTGAATTTTATCTCTTTCAGGTATGCATGAATCCTTGAATCGTTTTGTACTTATTCCATGTAGAATTAGGTATTTTGAAATCCCCTCTTATACTTTACAGCAAAATTCACTGCTGATAATGGTAATAATCATGCATACATGGTTTGCGCGAAGAAATGCAATAACTGGGATATTTAAGAAGGATCCACAACTTGCAGAAGTTTGATACAGTAAACATTCAATTACATAACTAAGTTACCTTTAATTAGATAATCGATGGTCGTAGCATTCTTTTAAGTGTTAGGTCGGGTCCATAATTAATCCTAAACACAGGAGACTCTGAACGTATAGGCAACATGAAGGAAGATAACCACCAAACTTAAAAGAGAATCCTTGGGAATGCATTCAGTATCTGTGCCCAACAGGCAAACCCAACCTGTCGAGACGTCCGGATCCTGGATAAGCTTTGGTTGTAAAGTTTGCATGCAAAGAAGAAAACCTTTGTGCAAAATACCTCGTGGTTGAACTAGATCTCTCATATTGGAGCCTTTGTTTTGGAGCACTAAGAGACCTCACCTTGGCTCTTGAAGATTCCGTATAAGCCATGTAGTTTGGATGGTCCGAGTAACCGGTTAGACAGCTTTGCGAGCTGTAACTCTTAGTGGGAGTGAAGGGGCTTCTCTTGGAACTACCACCCCTTGACGATGCAGAAAAGAATTGTGGACTATTTCCGGCAGTGCAGAACGAGTTTTCCTCAACCTCATGAGAGAATCTTACGGGGCTTAAAGATTGAACATCGCATGAAGATGTACTAAGTACATTTTGGTGTGTCATTGAGTCTTTGGAAGCGGTGAAGGTACGGCTACATTGATCTGATGATACGGTAAGATGGAAAGCGTTAAAGAGGTTTCTACGCTTGTGTGTAAAGGGTGGCTTACCAGTATCAATTTCAAGGATTTTGTCACTCTTATCATCATCTGCAGTGCCAATCCTAGTTGAGGGTCCTTTCTGGTTCTTCGATCGATTATCTATCTGACGGTCTGACCAATTCCAACTTACATGATCTTTGTTATGATCATCAACGACACTGCCATTTGATTTTGATCCATTTTCCTGTATTCATTAAAATTTGCTCCTCATTCATGAAATGACATTTAAATCGTACGTCAAAAAATGAGTGAGGGGAAAGAAACAAAATGCACCTTGAGCACTGATGACACTTCACATTTTGCATTCTTCGACCGGATAGAATGTTCAAATTTTTCCGGGGTTGGTGGACCCTGCATATAGATTATACCTATGCAGTCAATAACATGGAAACAATTGATACAACAACATCTAAACAATTGATGCAATATGTATGAAATTATAATACTGTAGGAGAGAATGCTCCGCAAGTATGCAGCCATAGTGACTTGATTCTAGACTTCTATAGCGATAGCAATTGTAAAAAATCTGGCAGATTAATCTCTAATTCTCAACAACCTTCTGACATTTAAAGTAAAGAAATTTGTTAACAACTCTTTCCTCTTTTACTGAAACATATTTATCTAAATAAATCTAGGTTGCCTTGATGCACACCACAATTATGTTTGAAGTGCAATTTATTGCATAAGAAGACCCACACACGCATTGCAACTACTTTCTGTAAATTCTACTAGTGTCGCTGGTTTCACTAAAATTCATAAATTAATACAAGCAGTAGAAGTTATTTAGAGCAGAAAAAGAAAAGTTGTCTACTCCTACAAAAAGAAAGGAGCCCACTGCCATAAAGTGTAGATATCAGTTCTCGAAAAATTCCCATAAAGTAACTACAAAAATAATTCAAATATTGGAGGGTGAATGAGTGTTGCTTACTGGGTGGTGGAAATGTGAAGATTTGCCACTTGATTCTAAAGATTCAGATATTTGAGCACGTCCCGCACGAGCCCGTGCCTGGGCTCGCAACAATGCTTGCATTCGCCGAAGCCACTCTGCTGTTCTCTTCCTCTCAATGTGACCTCTAACTAGTGCCTGAAGTCTCACCAAACCTCTCAATGCTCGCAAAGCTCTCTTTGCCTTCCAATGCCCATAGGAGATAGGAGTTATTACCAAAATTCATAACCACAACCAAATAAGCAAATGGAATCACATTGTGTTACCTAATTGCATTTAGCAATTGTAAAACTCTAAACAAAACAACAAACTGCTCAACAAAAACCAATAAAAAAACATAAACAATCATAAAATGCAATTAGCCAACTGATTAATATGGCAGGGTAATTATAATGACATATTATTACAGAGATCGGGTATCAAAGGACCACATTGTTTCCTTTACGAAACACTTCAGATTGAAGAACAACTTTGAAAAACGGCGCCAATAAACAAATCAAAAGCAGACTAACATGAAAATTTTAAGAGTTAGCAGGCGCCACGAGTAGGACATATCTGTCACCCTTCAACATAGCCTCTAAATCGAAAATATTCATTAGACATCAAAGAGACAACGACGTCTCCCTAGTTGCCCTGTCCGGAGAAAAGGTTTATTTGTGAACAATTGTAGATTGAAGTGCCCCAACCAACTAAAAAACTTTCTTATGGTTTGGACCCACGTAATACTCGACCTTCGATTACCCAGAAGGCCAAAAGATGTTAAAGTTGGACTATGGTCATCCCCTCCTAAAAAATTGCGTTGCACTACATGCATAGACTTCCGAGATCTACAATCAAAATTTTTTCACATAAAAATACTATTATAATAAATACTTCTCTCTCTTGCTTGGTTGACTTACTTGTACCCCATATTTTAAATTCTAATAGTATGCTTTACTATTCATTTAGATAAAACCCCAGAGAGTAATTAAGATTAGTCATTAAAAGCAAGCATGCGCTTCGTCATATTCACGTTTTTAAAAAAAAAAAAAAGGAAGAAGTAGAAGAGGAGTTGGTAATGCTCAAGTCAGCATTTATTATTTATGCACAAGTATAGTCTCGTTTTAACAACCCATTACTATTAGGCAGGTGAGTCAACACAAGACATCATCACCAAACCAAATTCCCATTTGTTAACTCGTTGAACTCACTAACAATATCTAAGAAGCACTGTCAGCGGCAACAAATGAAAAAGGTCACAACTCACAACTCACATAGCTATTAATTGCATGAAAATGCCATGACGACGAAAATGGAATGGAAGTGGACAGGGAACAGTGAATAGTCAGTCAGTCACACGCGATTTTCGGGATGGTGCGCACTGTGCACCCCGGTACATTGTAGCAATATGTCACAAGAAAACTGAATTCTGTAAGAGTAAATAGTGAAAAGTAAATGCCTGTGTCTTGGGGATTATTGCTGCCTGAGAAGGAAAAAGAAATGAGGTAGAGGGAAACTGCGAATATTACCTGGGTTAAACACCGCTTGGGGAAAAGAATAATTTACCATGCTTAAAACTTAGAAGCGACTTTTAGAAGGACGTGTTACTTTTGCCTGAATAGTGTAAAGAACTATCACAGGCTAGCTCTGGCTCAGTACCTCTGTTTAACGCCCTAAGCTATAGAGGACTACGTCACTTTTTTAAAACAAAATAAAAATGTTTTCCGAACATCGAAAACTTCAAAAACAGTCTCCGGAAAACAAAATTGAGGCTCATTAACTCGTCGTCTTTGAAGGATCCAAAGGCCGAAATGTAGGCCGGTGGACACGTGTGAACTATGCAGCCACGACAAGCACAGAATTCAACTTCAATCCGGTAACTTCATAAAAATCAATGACCAATTAAAGATCATTGCATTTTTTTCAATTTAAAAACTGGGAATCGATAAAAGTTTTTAGGAGTACGAACCAAATATCCACGAAAAGCCGATTGTATCTTAATCGCTGCCAAATCATCACGAGCTCCACCGCACCCGCCGACGTAGCCCGCGGAGTGGTTACCGCACCTCCCGCTATTGCTAGTAAGCCTAACAACAGCGGCGGCCGCCTGAGCCGCAGAGATTGCCGCCTCGGCAACCGCCGCGGTGGCCGCTGCTACCTCGATTGCATGGTTGTTTGGATCCTTGCACTCTGAGGACGAGATATGATCAACTTTAGGCTGGTGCCCGTTCAATGAGTTAAGTTTAAGGGTAGCGGTTCGGGAGTCCTTTTCGCGATAGGACTTAACGAACCTCCAACGGCGTTTCTCCTTGGAAGTTGGACGTGCAGTTGCAGCGGGCTGAGAGGACGGGTGTGTATGGTCATTCTTTTTCAGGCCAAGAATGTTGCGGAACCACTTCGAGGCTTTGCCCATCCCTGTGGCGCGCTCAGTTAGTGACTGTTTTAGTTTTCTAACTGCAAAGGGAGAAAGAGAGAAGGATGGAAGAATCGTAGTTAGTGCAGTAGTGTGAAAGAGAAAATTGTGAGGAAACTGACTTTATAAATACGGAAGTAAAATAATCCAACGGTCGAGATCGTGATGTCAACAATTACTGGTAAGGTAAGGGTTTGACACGCAGTGTAACAAAATGGAGTAACTATTTGGCTGGCTGGCACGTGTTGTGGACGTGCTAGAGGAGTTGCAAGTATTAACGGAATTATTTTATTAATGTCCCCCAAAAACCGGATTATTTGACTGTAATTATAAGGTGAAATTCTACTTCGATTCCCAAAATTTTTTAAAAACAGCAGTTTAGTCAATTAATTTGACTCTATTAAAAACAAATTTCCCATGTTTAGGGATTCTATCCGCTCGGGGCGGGAATTTGAAAATGGGACGAGATCGGTAATGTATCTCCATTCCCGTACTTTATTCCCGTCCCGTCCTGCTTTTTGATTTTTATGTTATTATATAAAATTAAATTTATTTTTTGCATTAAAATAATTTAAAATAATAAAAATATAATAATTAATTTATTTATATTAAATGATAGTTAATTTTTTATTACATTAATACAAAATTAACAAAAAAATAACTCTTTATATTTTATTTTTTATCTATTAAATAAATTTTTTTAAATGAATAAAAAGTTAATTTTTATTTATAAAATTAACACAAAATTTAAAAAATTATAAATATTTTATTTTATTAAATTTTTATTAAAATTAATGTTATAATTTATCAACATATTATTTGGTTAATGTTTATATATAAATTAAAATAAATAATTTGTTTGTACATATTAATTTATTAATTTTATTTATATTTTATATGAATTTTTAGATTTATTTAATGTTAATAAACAAGAATGAAAATTCCAAACGGCAACGAGAAAAGTTTTGTCAAAATGAAAATTGTCTAGGAATGAAAATATTGCTCTCAAAATGAGCCTACTATCTTTGGCCCGTTGGCATATCTACTCACATTGTCTTGTTTATCTTACTTTAGTTTCTAATATTTTAGTCAACTTCATATTAGTCCCTTTGACTAATATTTTATTACACTCCTTTCATATATTGATATTATGTTACATTAGATAAAATTAACATCATATCTTTCCAAAAATCATATATTACGGCAACAAATAACTAAAAATAGATTTTAGTTGAATATGTTAATAGTTAATAAAACTTTCTATCAAAATTAAAGTTGCTAAATGCAATTCATATTTATCAATTTTTGCATCATCAAAAATTATTTTCAAGCATATCTTTGAATGGTGCATACTATGACTAGTTTGGTATTATGAAATTAAGTGAGAGTGTAAAAATGATTAAGCATGGTCATTTAAGAAACTGACATAAAATGACGTTATTTTAACCTACGTTCTTTAGATAAGTATGACTCTATGTTGAGTTTATAAAAATATTAAATTATCGTTATCTATTAATTTAATGTAATAAAATTTTATTTCAAGAATTAAAGTGAGGTATACATAAATCAATAGATAGTTTTTTTTTTTTTTTGTGTAATGGAGTCACCTTAACTGGCTCAAATTTTGTTTTCTAAAATATGAGGGACTAGAGAGTGAAATTCACCATAATTATAAACTATAATCAATCCTATGTAAACATTGCACGTGGAATATTAAATATGTAACGTGGATCAACTGCTGGCAGCTGGACCAAACTCTTAAATCTTGTCGACTTGATCGAATTACAACCGTGAAACAATAAAATGGAAGCCATAACTATTTTTTTAAAAAAAAAAAATCTTTGTGATAATGATGGCTCCTCAACATGAAGTATCGGATCCTAGCAGCTGGCTGATCCGGATTGGGGATGTATAGTACGAATGGTCAGATTGGGCGGAACCATGAAGGTCTTATAACACCTTAAATCAAATAAGAAAGACTTTAAAAATCCAAAACCAAAAACAACTCAGAATACCTTCAAAACGACTCTCATACAATGAAAATTAAAAAAAAAAAAAAACCACTTGTATTTTATGACTAAAATTGTACAGAAATCTATCTGTTAATAGCTGAAGGATAGCAACTATAATATTTAAGTAAACGCATAATTAAACCTATTTAATTATATAATATTATAAGTTTATGAATGGTAATTAAATACGTTGAAATATGATAATATATCTAAAGTTTATATGACAAAACATCGTGCTAATATGGAATAATGGAAACACGCTCGCTAGTGCCATCTGTATAATAGGTTTATGGGCCAGATTAAAGGGCCTTGTTTGTTATTATTATTAATGTTTTTATTAGTATTAGTAGGTTAATAGATTAGATAGGCTAAGGATTAGGCTTGTAATGCTGCTGCTTCAACAAATCAATAAACAGGGCTTTGCCTTGTTCACGTTTGGTAGTTGGTGGAGTGAATGAAGTCAAAATCTGGACAGAAAGGAAGGTCGGTGTTCTGGATTCTACAAACCCGACGGTCAGAAAACAACAAAATCCACGCATCATTATCTTTTAAAGAATGAATACTAACAAAAATTTTACCCACCACGATGCCGACATCCGACCACCGTCCGTCTTGACGTGGAACTGGAAACACCAAACTCAAATTCACTTTCGTAATTACTCTTGGATTTTTCGTAGTCCAATGAACCAAAATTAGGAGGCAGATAAAGTTAAAAGTTTATATAATATAATTATTTAATTAATAAAATAAAATAAATTTATTTATTAATAATAATTAAAAATATTAAAAAATAATTAACAGCTACTGATCATGACACGTCGCAAAACAAATGGTGTGCTCGTGGCAGTTGGGCCTAGAGTCAAATCAGTTGACTGTGCTCTCTTTTTGTGTTGTATTTGGCGGGTCGCCTTGTTCAATCAATCCATGGTTCAACATTCTTTGCAACTGTTAATAGCGTTTCCCTCGCAACGTGCTTGCCAGTATGTATGGAACCGTGACCACGAGGAACGCGTTTGGTGGAATTTTCAAAGCATTTATAATTTCGTATTAAGCAACCAAATTTTAAAGTTGAAATAATATTATTCAAACTTTTATACTTTTGCTTTTTTAAATAAAAATGTAATTTATTTGTTTGTATTATATAAACATCTGGCTCTTATTAAAATATTTAATATAATTTAAATATTTTATTATCAAAATTTAATTATACACTAAAAAGATAGAGATAATTTATATAGATGATAATTTAATTTTTAAATAAATTAAGTAATGTCTTTTTTTAAAAAAAATTTCAAGAATTCATATAATTTATTATCCTATTATAAACTTTTTTGTACATATTTTAATATTAATTTCTTGCTTATCTTCTCAATTAAATGTGGACTCTTTTACATTTATGGTTAAATATAAAGTCTTTAATGCTTTTGCTTTAAATATTATTTTCTTTATAGATTGTAAATCATTATTAAGACCACTTACTGGGATCACTTTTAAAATAATTTTTAAGCTGACCAATAAATTTTAAGATTGACCAAGTAATAAACAATACATAATATAGTTAAAGATTGATATCATACAATTTTTGATCTTAATAAATTATGTGTTTAAAGACTTAAAAGATAAATGTGGCTCAGATACCAAATAGGATATGATCAATATAATAATAGATTAACAAATTAATATTAGCATTTAAATGATAATAATATAATAGTAAGTAGCATTGCCAATTATATAAGAGTTAGCAACAGAACAATATTAACAAGATATTAAAATAAATAACATAAGGTGGCTTTGCTAATTGTTAATTTAATAATAGAGATAAAATAAATAAGATTTAATAACATAATAAGATATTTAAGACAAATAAAAAATAAAAATAATATCTTAATAATTTTCTTAGAGTAACAAGGAGAGTTGCTTAGTAAACACTCTAATAGGAAGTAGAACTAAGAAAAATGTTCTAGTGCTCTTTTACAACACACACTCTATTTATAACAGTAATACTATTATTGAAGGTAGATAATATAGTTATAATTTTTGAAGATTTTTGAATTATGATGCTCTTTTTTTTAAAATGTGATGAATCATGATGATACTTCTTGAAAAGTTAAACTAAATGGAATCTTGCTATAGTATTCTTGTTTGTTCATTTAAATTATTGAAAATAAGAATTACAATATTATGAATGCAATAAATGTCATGATCAAAGAAATCAAATTTTTATTTGAACAAATTTCATTTTTGATGAAGATAAAACTAAACTACTTTGTTTGACAATATGAAAAAAAAAAAAATTTAAATGCTTTTAATGTTAAGAAATAGCTTTTGAGAATACTAGCATATCATCTTTGCAAACTATTATAAAAGTACTATACGAGTTGAAAACATCATTCATAATTTATTGATAGTTAAATCAATCATTATGGCTTAGTATCAATAAGTATTAATTCACAAAATTTGTAGTTAAAACAACTCACCAGCTTTAAACTAGAATCCCTTTAGAAGATGTGGCTTGATGGTAGTTTGAACATTAGCTATGTTTATTTGATTTATATGGGAGTAAGATGAGACAAATAATGGAAAACATTATTATGATAGTGGCTATCTAAAATTTTTTGTTAACTAAGAGTTGTATAACTAATCGTTGAAGCATTGGAATGTTGATATAAATAACTTTTGAGTATGATAGTAAAGAATAATTAGTCAATAATAAATGTCTGTTTGGATTGGTTGAATTTTTCAAACATAAAATCTTTCAAGATCTCAAATATTTGAGTCAAGATGAATATGCCTTTTAATCATTTTCAGTACTTTAACCCTCAAACTTACACATATCATGACTATCAACAAGCATGATATAACATATTCTTTTTAGGCCCTTTACTTATTTATGGTTCGTAACGTTTGACAAAAAAGCTCACAAGACTTTTTTGATTTGGTTCAACTTTTGATGGATGTAATTCAGTTATTTTTAAAGATATTACCACTAATTTGTCAAGAAGCTTATCAAGCATTTTCTTAGGCATCACTAATAGAATAACCATATGTTAAGAGGATGTCATATTGTGTAACATTGTTCGTTTCTTGAATACTTTGTTGGGATTTTTAAATAAATTTTTTTCATATTGGATGCTTAAATTTTTTTCATATTTTGTATTTAATTGGAAGTTGAAAATCTTAGTTACTGTTTATCAAAGAATGATTTTATGATTTCTTTATTTCGTTAGTTTTAATGATAATTGTGAATGTGAAATTATTGAGATATGATTTAGAAATAAAAGTTGATGGATTTAGTTTGTAAAAAAGATGTTAGCTAGATGAAGAAAGAGTTAAATGTATCTGATTGTGGCTTGGAATGTTATGGTTGATGTGTTGGAACATTATATTGAAGTATTAGAATATATGTTTGTGAGTTAGCTAAGCATCATAGAGCTTTTTTCACTTTACAATCCTTTAAACCCTCAAAACATTTTCCATTGTGCATAGTATTGTATGAAGGCCATTTAGGATTAGTACACTCTCATGCAAAAGATGGTTTATCACTTTTATAGATGATCTTATGAGAATAAGTTGGGTATATCTATTAAAGGAAAAGTCTAAAGCTAAACAAGCATTTAAGGATTTTCATAAAATGGCTTAAACATAATTCTAAATCAATATTCAGATTTTTAAAATTGACAATAGAAAAGAGTTAACGTCCTAGGAATATATTTTGTTGAAAATGACACAATACATCAAAGCTTTTACAATGACAAACTCCAACAGAATGGAGCAACAAAAAGAAAAAAATGGGCATCTTCTATAAGTGGCTAGATCATTAATATTTTCAATGAAGGTTCCTAAACATTTATGGGGTACAACTATTCTAACAACAATCTATTTAATTATCAAAATGCTTACAAGAGTTTTAAAGTTTCAAACTCTTTTGAAAATGATAATGTGTCATTTTTCACTTCTCGTATACATTCAAATTTACTATTAAAAATATTTAGGTGCATTGCTTTTGTGCATATTCATGATCATAATCATGAAAAATTGCATTCTAGGGCTAGATAATGTGTATTTGTTAGGTATTTTCCAACCAAAAACAAAAAATATAAGTGTTTCAAAGCAATTTCCAAAAAGTTGTTCATTACAATTGATATAACATTTTTTAAGGATAAACCTTTTTTTGGCATTTCTCATCTTCAGGGGGAGAATAAGGATAGTGAAAATTCGGATAAAGTGATTTTCAGCAGCTTTATGGATAATATTCCAAGTAATGACTTGAAAAATGCCAAATTAGGCATTAAACATAAGGCAAAAAATGACCTTGGTGGTAGTAAAATGATAGATTAATGGATCAAATAGTGAGATATTAGGTAATGAAGAAGTTTCGGGTCTAAAAAATGGTGTAGATAGCGGCAAAAATTGTGATTCAAAATCAGATAATATAGATTTTTTGGAAGAAATTAATCCTAATAGTTAAACAGATTCTGAAACAAATATTTTGAAAATTAAAAATATGAGAAAATCTACCTTAATTTCATCAAATGATCAAACTTATGAAGAAATAGATATGGGAAACAAAACAGGCAACTCGGAGTGTCTACTCAAGAAGGAATAAAAATCAAGGAAAGGAAAATCTTGCTTTACAACACTATCATGAGTCTAAAATGAAATAAGATCTGAAATAAAATGGTAACAACTTTTTAAAAGTTATTTGTCCATGTGAATCTCTTGACAATTTAAATATTTCTATTGCTCATCGAAAGGGTGTTAGGTCTTTGACCAAAAATCGTATGTTTAACTTTGTGTCTTATGAATGTTTATCTACTTCTTTTTCACCTTTCACTTCTCAACTTTCTAATGTAGAAATTCCAAAGACTATACAGAAAACTCTAAGTGCTTCTGAGGGGAAGAATGCAATACCTAAAGGAATGAAAGCATTGGCCAAAAAAAAAAAAGAAAAGACATGGGAGATGATGGTTCCACTTGAGGGAAAATTCACTATTGGTTGTAAGTGGATTTTCAGCATAAAATATAATTTTAATGGCTATTTGCAAAGATATAAGGTTAGGTTGGTAATTAAAGGCTTACCCAGACGTATGGCATCGATTACTCAAAGACTTTTGGATTTATGGCAAAATTAACACCATAAGAGCCATTTTATCGGTTGTTGTGAATTTAATTTAGCCCTTGCGGCAACTAAATGTTAAAAATGTGTTCCTAAGCCGTGATCTAGAAGACCAAGTAAACATGGATTATCCACCTAGATTTGGAGAAAATATTAGATCAAATGTGTGTAAGCTAAAGAAATCATTGTATAGACTTAAGCAGTCACCTAGAGCTTAGTTCAAAAAATTCACTCGCTCAATTAAAAGACAAGGCTATTACCAAGGACAAATAGACCACACCATGTTCATTAAAAGGTCAATTGAAAGGAAAGTTTTAATGCTAATAGTATATGTTGATAACATTATTCTCATCAGAGATGACTTAGGTGAGATGAATGATTGAAGGCGTGTTTATCATCTGAGTTTGAAATTAAAAAAAGAAATTGTTGTATCTCAAAGAAAATACATGTGAGATTTACTTCATGAGACAAGAATGAGCTGATGCATACCTTTAAAAAGTCCAATCAATCCCAATGTGAAACTAGGTGAAACAAAGGAAGGGATTGCAATGGATATTTCTTGATATTAAAAGCTGGTAGGAAAGTTAATTTACTTGTCTCATACTCGCCCAAATATCGCCTTTACAGTTAACATGGTTAGCCAGTTTATTCATGCTCTAAATGAAGAACATATTGAAGTAATGTTTAAACTTTGGAGGTACTTGAAAAGTACTCCTAGAAAAGGATTATATTTCAAGAAAAACAAACATCGACACATTAAAGTATATACTGATTAGATTGAGTTGGATCTATAATTGATATAAGATCTACGTTAGGGTATGGTACATTTGCTTTGGATAATTTGGCAACTTGGCAAAGCAAGAAACAAAGAGGTATAGCTAAAAGTAATGTAGAGGCGGAGTTTAAAGTAATGGCCCTTGGCATTTGTGAGATTCTATGGGTAAAATGAATCTTAAAGGAACTAAAGAAACCAACTAAGAATCCTATGAAACTATATTGTGATAATCAAGCAACAATTAACATTGCACATAATCCGGTTCAATATGATAGGACTAAGCACTTGGTAATTGATTGACATTTTAATAAGGAGAAAATTACATAATCCGGTTCGATATCATTTGCTTACCATTTGTACCAACCACTCAACAAATTACATATATTCTAACTCAAGGACTTCAAAGACTCAGTTTTGAACATCTAACAAGCAAGTTAGGCATGACAGATATCTATGTACCAACTTGAGGGGAGTGTTGAAAGATTATAAATATATTAGGAATATTCAATATATTTTTTTAAAATAAATCCGAAATGTTATAATGGAATCAGTAGATAGGTAGATAAATTTTATTTTTATTTTTGTAGATATTACTTCCTAGGTGATATATCTTTAGAGAATTATGTCCTACGTATATACATACGCAAATACCGTTGTTGTTTATCAATAAAATAAAGTTTTCTTTTAAGTTTTTGGATGATTTAGGCGAGATTTGATGATTTCGAAGAATCGGCCCCTTGTGGCTTAAAGGCTGCCGGCGTGATGGCAGATCTGGGGCTTAGGTTTTGTGGCAGTGGTAGGTGTGTGGGGTTTGGGTGGTGATTGTAGGTGGCAACAGAAAAATAAAATAATAATAATAATAATAGTTTTTTTTCCATTTTTAAGGAGAAAGAAAATTTTGGTAAGGTTTTTGTTCCTTCTCTGTGCTTAGATACCATTTTAACAAGCATCGAAGAAAGAGAAAAAGAACACAACAGAGGAAGAATTGAATGAATTTGTGCTGTAATTAGGACTAGCTCATAGGATAAACAGAAGAATACAAAATACGGTCAACTACTACAGCTAATTAGACCAGGGAAGAAATAAGCTTTTATTATTTTAATCAAACTCAATTTAAATGTAATTGCATGGTTTAATTGGCAGCTAAACAAACAATAGAGTTTCATTAAAAGTTTTACTTGTACAACCTTTGATAGTAAAAAGAAACTATATCTAATGGAGCATCAGTCAGCCAGTCCTGCATAAGATTGTTGCTTGTATGACATGGAGCTTTGTTTTACAAGAATGACTCTTTATTTTCAAATACTTCAAAATAGTTATTTATTTTTTATGATACCCTCAAGGTTTGCTGAATAAGATGCATTCAATTGGTAATTTCTCCACTGGCTCAAAGCATTTAAGAAAGTTGAAGAAACCTATAATCAAGATTTTGAAGAACCTGGAATTATTTAGTTCTAGGATGATTGTAGGTTGCAACTTATGTAGGTATCTGCATTGTGATGATACTTCATTGCCTTAATTATTTAAGCAATTTCTTCTGTGAAGAATTATTTACTGCAAAGGGTTAGATGCTTATGACATAAATTAATAATTTTGTGCCCTCAGATTCCATGTTTTTGGTATTGGGCACCAATCCATAGGATTTAATGTTCAAATAGAGGTAAAGACTGGGACTAAAGTGTTGGTATGTTATTTTTGAAACTTCGTTTTTGTTCTTTTTAATACTTTTAATAGCGTTAGTTTATACTTTACTACACTGCCCGTTAGTATGGAAGCAGATCTTTTGAAATTCGTCTGTCCATGCCACATTCTTCTCATGTGCACAGAATGTTTATTGTTAATGTGATTTAGAACTAAGAAAAGGCTTGCAAACTGTACTGAAATGAATTATTGTCTTGAGTGGTGAGTTATCAGTGGTCTTTATTTATGTTTGCATTTATTAGAGTGGTTTTTCATCTATTCTGGATTATAAATGGATTCTTCAGTTGGTAGATGCTTTTAAATTTGGGTATATGATAAACTCAACGTGATATTACTTTTTCAACACTACACATTATTATCTTTGTGTGTGTCTTCTACCAATGAAGTTATCATCCCTGATACTTGATTTTATGGCTATAAAGACTCCATGTCATTGATGGCTTATATTATGTTACATTTTGACTAGAGTGGAATTAGGATTTTGTTTTGAAATATTTCGTATTTTTATTATCTCATCGCAAGAAGTAAAGAAGTCGTGATATAATTTAGTAATGAAAAACTTTGGATATTGTTTTTTGTTAGAAAGAAGTGACTGCATCCTGGAAACAAAACAGTAACATCCAACGACAATTTTCTATGGGTTGATCTTATTGAGGATTTTGTCGGATACACCTTTTCTTTTTTTACTATCATTTGAGGAGTTCTACACGTCAATGCAAGGCAGGTATGCTTGCTCTGGTCAACCACAAGAATTGGGTAGAAATTTTTCAATGTGGATGCCACTTGAGAAAGTGAGATTTACCTTAGATGGAATGTAATAAAATTGGTTCAGTTATGTGGCTTTTAACAGGCAGCCGTCTTTCTGTTCTTCACTATTTTGGAGTTGCTTACACAACCAATTGCGGAATTGTCGAGAAGTTAGTATATTAAACTAAAAGTAGTGTCTATTCCTTTTTCACCATAAACTTTTATGTATGAGATAATGTGAATAGTTAGAAAATCCATGTTGATGGAGAAGTTATCACTAGCAACCTAAATAAATAGAAATAGGCATTAATCGTCTGGGGATAAACAGTAACCTTTGGTAAACCTATCCTCTATCATCAGCACTTAGTTCTATCAAGATACTTGTATTAAGAACTTCAGTGATTCCTATGGAAAACGAAGGAGACCCTGCATTCTGAACCCAAATTGAATAAGTTGATTAAGCCAAATAATAAATACCCTTCTTAACCTGAAATCTGCAATTTCTGAAAACATAACTGGATGCTCGTTTATCCTTTCAAACATACCTTCCACCCCATAAAGTGGCAACTGGTTCCTAGTAATTTGATTCTAGTCAGCCTGTCAGAAACAACAACAATTAAGAAGCAATTTGTCACTTTTCCTGTATTGAAATCAAGTACAAGGCTACAATCCATTTATTTAAGAAAGTAAAATATAAACAGTCACATTCCACTAAAATGCAATGGCCTAAAAATTGGGAAAGAGGTTTCCACATTAATCAAACCAAAACGTAAAATAAGCAACACAGTAGAGAATACAACAACGTTGAACATGTTAACTGATACAAATCATGGCACAATTTTAAAAAATTTAATTCAACTTTTGATTGGTCCAGTTACGAGAGCATAAGTTAATAAGTTCAAAAATGCATTTAATGGGTTAATTCAAGAAGTTTGGACCCAAGTAAATTCGTGGAGGCCCATTGGATTTGGTCCACATATCCAGCAAAAATAGATATGCATGATTCAAACTCTAGAAAAGTCTGACCAAATCTAAACTTGATTTTTCAGCAAGTAAAATAAAAATATTTAGGAGTAGTTGAGTTCATTTATAAGTTTATTCAATTGGTTAGTTTTCTTTTCTGTCTTAAGTAAGTATAAGTTATGATTTTTGCCTATAAAAAGTACCTTTTGAATAAGAAACAATCAGAATTCATTAGTTAAAATTTAAGAATTATTTTCTCTTTGGTTATTTGAATAACTATTCGAACTTATCAAGAATTATTCTTGTGGCGTTCATCATTGACTTATCGAACGGACTTCTATTACCATTTGTGGCGTCTACATTATACCGAGGTTCTTATTTCTTTATAAACAACGGGTCGAGGTTCTATTCAAATCTGATCGTAGAACGATCTCGAGTTCCTTGTTGAGTTCGGGTCACGTTATTTTTAGTGAGGTTCGTATCATTTAGTATCAGAGCAAAAGTTTGCCTATCCCTTTTGTTATTCTTTTCGTAATCTGTTATTTTTTTCGCAATTCTTGATATATAAAAAAAAAGATAAGAAATAAAAAAAAAGAGAGAAAAAAAATAAAAAAAAATAAAAATTTCATATTTCACTTTGTCATTAACACCTTAATATTTGTGTATCAAATTCTAATATATTTTTTGTGATTCTCAATTTCCAAATCAGTGGATAAAAAATTGAAATACTTTGTTCGAAATTAAAACTTTTAAAATTCGTGACACGACTTTATTTTCAACCTTTATTTTACCGTAGTAAGTCTTGAAGAATTGTTGCAAGAAATTTTTGGTTATTGTTTGTTAGTTTCAAAAGAATCGAAAGAGAATTATTGAGTGGAAAAAGGCAAGAGTGGTGAGAGCATTAGAGGGATAAAAGCTGCAAATTTTTTGAATGAAACACGAGTGCAGAGTGATTCATATTCTTGAGTGTAAACACGTAAGAGAGAGAATTGTGAAGTCTTTTTTTATAATTTATCTTCTGCAAAAAGCATGTCATAACATGACCACGAGGAAGCACAAACAGGGATGAATTCAAAGCTATACATGGAAGTTTTGGTGAGAGAAATGAGATGGATGATGAAGCTGGAACTAGAGCAAATAAGTGAATGGTTGGATAGATTAGAAAATGCCAATCGGAGGAATCGGAGGGAAAACGCTCAACAACAGCGTATAGTAGAAGATTTTGAGAAATATAACGACAGCAGTTTTGAAGAAGAAGATAGACACTCGGTAGGCAGCAATAGGAGGGTTGAACGTGTTAGAAAAGATTGGAATCGGGAGGATAATAATTTGGGCAGCATTAAGATGAAAGTGCTTTCATTTCAAGGTAAGAATGATCCCGAGGCTTATCTTGAGTGGGAAAAGAAGATGGAGCTAGTTTTTGATTGCTACAACTACTCCGAGATGAAGAAGGTAAAACTTGCAGCCATTGAATTTTCTGATTATGCTATTGTTTGATGGGATTAATTGGTTTTAAGTAGGAGAAGAAACAGAGAACGTCCAATAGAAACATGGGAGGAGATGAAAACTGTGATGAGAAAATGGTTTGTTCCAAGCTATTATTACAGAGAGTTGTATCAAAAATTGCAAAACCTTACACAAGGCAATCGGAGCGTGGAGGATTATTATAAAGAAATAGAAATAACTATGATTCGAGTGAATATAGAGAAGGATCGAGAAGTTACTATACCTAGGTTTTTGAGTGGTTTGAATCGAGAAATTGTAAACGCGGTGAAATTATAACATTATATAGAATTAGAAGATTTGGTTCACATGGCCATCAAAATTAAGCGCCAACTCAAGAGGAGGGGCAGCGCACATCTAAATTAAAGTTCAAGTACATTCTTTTGGAAATCAAATTTCACAACGAAAGAAGACAAGCTGCAAATATCTGCAACACCCAAGCACAAGTTTGAGTCCAAGTTCGAGAACACTAGTCATGTTTCTCAAGGTAAAATTGACACTTCTACCTCTAGAAACCGTGACATTAAATAATTTAAATATCAAGGCAGGGGACACATAGCAAGTCAATGTCCAACCAAGCGAGTTATGGTGATACAAGATAATGGTGAGATTATGACTAATGATGAAGATTCTGACACTGATGACATGCCGCCATTAGAGAACATTACGGAGGAGGAGTATTTAGCCCCTGATACATTGACATTAATAACCAAGAGAGCGTTGAGCTTGCAGGCAAAAGAAGTTGAAGAAGTGCAGCAAGAGAACCTCTTTCATACTAGGTGCCACGTCAAAGACAAGGTATGTAGTATGATTATTGATAGTGGTAGTTGTACTAATGTTACAAGCACAATAATGGTGGAAAAATTAAGACTGCCCAAGTTGAAACACCCTAAACCTTACAAATTGCAATGATTAAATGATAATGGAGAGATGAGGGTAAATAAGCAGGTGATAGTTGCATTTTGGATTGGCAAATATAAAGATAGAGTGTTGTGTGATGTAGTACCGATGCAAGCTGGACATTTGTTGCTAGGGCGTCCATGGCAGTTTGATAGGCGTGTAAAACATGATGGCTTTACGAACAAGTACTCTTTTGTACGTAATCAACGACCAATCATTCTTGTACCTTTAACACCGCAACAAGTGTATGAGGATCAAGTGTGGTAACGAAAAGAGTGTGATCAAAAGAAAGAGAGAGATAAAAAGAAAACAAGTGACAATTCGAGAAAAAAAAATTGAAAAAGAGAAAAAGAGTGCAGATTCAGTCGTTGAAAACAAAATAGAGAGAAAAACAAATTTTTATGCAAAAAAGAGTGAAATAAAAAGAGCAAAGTTTTTAAATCAGTCAATTATTGTACTTTTGTACAAAGAGGCGGTTTTAAATACTAATGAGATTGATTCTGCTTTGCCTAACTCTATAGTTTCTCTTTTGCAGAAATATAAGGATGTCTTTCCCAAAAAAATGCCACAGGGATTACCTCCTATCCAAGAGATTGAACATCAAATTGATTTTGTACCTGGTGCGATAATTTAAAACCGACCAGCTTATAAGAGCCATCCTGAGGAGACAAAATAGTTTCAAAGGCAAGTAAGTGAGTTGATGGCGAAAGGTTACGTAAGGGAGAGCATGAGTCCATGTGCCATTTTAGTTTTACTTATACTTAAGAAGGATGGCACTTGGAGAATGTGCGTTGATTGCCGAGTGATCAACAATATTACGGTTGATGAAGAGAAAATTCGTACAATTCAAGAATGGCCGAGTCCCACGAGCATAGGTAACGTACGAAGTTTTCATGAACTCGCTAGTTTTTACCAACGGTTTGTGAAAGATTTTAGTATTTTAGCCGTACCGCTTACTGAGGTAATAAAGAAAAACATTGGTTTCAAGTGGGGAGAAGAACAAGAGAAGGCGTTTCAGCTCATCAAGCAAAAATTAACAGACGCACCCTTATTAGCTTTACCTAACTTTAACAAAATATTTCAGATCGAATGTGATGCTTCTGATATAGGTATTGGAGCTGTACTTATGCAAGAAAAACGACCGATTGCGTATTTCAGTGAAAAGCTAAGTGAAACAGCTTTAAACTACTCAACTTATGATAAGGAATTATACGCATTGGTTCGAGTTTTGGAAACATGGCAGCACTGTCTTTGGCCTAAGGAGTTTGTGATTCACATTGATCACGAATCATTGAGGCACTTGAAAAGACAACACAAGCTGAATAAAAGACATGTTCGTTGGGTGGAGTTCATTGAAACGTTTCCATACGTCATCCAATATAAGCAAGGTAAGGAGAATATAGTTGCAGATGCACTCTTTCGTAGGTACGCATTATTCTCTATTCTTGATGGTAAATTGCTAAGTTTTGAACATATTAAAGAGTTCTATCCTTCAGACCTTGACTTTAGTGAAAAGTATATAACTTGTGAGAAGACCCCCAATGGTAAGTACTTTAGACATGAGGGTTTTTTATTTCGAGAAAGTAAATTGTGCATACCGAATTGTTCCGTGTGTGGTTTATTAGTTAGAGAATCACATGGTGGAAGATTAATGGAACACTTTGGAATAGCTAAAATATTAGTTGTTTTACAAGAACACTTCTTTTGGCCACACATGAAAAGAGATATTAAGAAAACTTGCGATAGATGTGTCACATGCAGGTAGGCAAAATCCCAAAAGCAACCCTTTGTTTATACACACCATTGCCCATTCCTAATGAGCAACGATTCAAATCTGATCGTAAAATGATCTCGGGTTCCTTATTGAGTTCGAGTCTCGTTATTTTTAGCGAGGTTCGTATCATTAAGGACATGTAGCACGGGGCATAATTTGCCATAATCTTTGTAGTCTGTACAATGAATGCATGGCCAGAGAAGGAGTTCCATAGTTCAGAATTGAGTGGATTTTTGCCATGTCATGCCAGTTACGGGACTTTCTGATGATGGTTGTATGTATATGTGGTTTTATATTGGCTATGTTTGGCACTGCTGTGCTTCTTCTTCACTTTGACAATATAGCAGTCGAAGTATTTGATAAACGCCAACTTTTAAGGGTGACCACTAAGTTTTGCACTTATATTGACACACCTAAACATATCAAGTGCCAATCTATATGCTTTATGATGTCTTTTAGTTTCATTTCAGAATCTTGGAAAAACCTTATTCTTCAATATTTTAAAATTTCATACTTCATCTGTTTTGTGGGAGTCCTGGAAAACTCGTGAGTGTCATTGTCCCAACACATGAAGCCCTTGCTCAAATTGGAGTTGCCACAATCACAACTAAGAATACTAGTAAATTGAAAGCATAATATAGCTTATCGGTGCGCTTAACAAACTTTTCCGAACTTTAAGTAGAACATTTGTTGCGCTTAATGGAATGAGGCCCTTTGTTACCATGCTCTCTTTTATTTGGATAATGAATTATTAGAATTTAGAGTGTGCCTACAGATTTTGAAAGTTGACTAGGATTATATAGGATGTTTTCACAATTTTAAGATGTCTCCTTTTACATATTAAGAAGTGAAAGGTGTTATCATTGTTTTGAATATTCTGCATAGAGCATACAGAGTACCATACCCAAGAATTCTCAGTTGATTCAAGATTTATTATAGCTTGATGGAAATATAAATCTATATGAAATTTGGAATAATTTTACTAAACATGGTTTGGAACTTCATGTACCTAGACTGTATCTACTTTTTTCAAATGAATCGTTGTCACAACTATGATGAATATTTCAATCTTGCTGTTTGATTGCTCAAGAGGTGTCACCCTTATGGAGGTACTATACGAAATATTTTCATATAATCTATCGCATCATGATAATGCATCTGTTAAAGATACAATCATTGCCAGTTGATAACAATACTTTATAGTGAAGCCTAAAAAAACTTCTATACGATCATTCAAACTCTATCTAACAACTGATCAAGCCGCAAAATATACATGTTCAGGCAATTTAAAACTCGGCCTTTTTAGCATCTTGCAGTGTCTGGGTAAGTTAAAAGAGATTGCAGACATAGTGGTTTCATTGACAAATATTCGTGCAAATGCAGCTACTTTAAAGGACTCTAATTTCAAAGAAATTGATAGAGCTGGGTGCCAATTCAATACTATGTCTACTGTCCTTGACAATGGTTCACAGGTTTGAGAACCACAAAATTTTTGAAGTGAAAGCATAGAAGAAAGAAAAATTTACCTTTGGATGAAATATTTAAGTCATTTTGTGTTTCGTTGCTCTAAAGTTTAAGAGTGATGCATCAAGGAGAGTTTGATATAGGATTCTTGAACCTTGATATTTTAATTTTAAAGAACATTGATTGTATTTGTTGACGTATTCTGATGTTAGTTTACAAATAAATAGTTCTAAAATTGATGAGGACAAGCAATGAACAGGCTATCATTCACCATTTTACTGGGTATCTGAAATGCAGTAGGTTGTCCACCGATGGCAATTCATAAAAGTAACTGAGGGTAAGTTAACATTGCTTTACTATTTCATTCTGCTACTTACGGGGTCTTGTGGGAAAAGAAACCAACCTTAGGTAAGATACAATGTATTGGCTATCCTGTCAAGAAAAGAAAAATATGTTTCATCTATAGTTACCTGTTTTATCTTATTTACTGATATTAATTGTCAATGAGATCACAGAGATTACATTTCTATATTTGTTGTTTATATATAATTACGCTTTCAATATATGTTGTAATTACACTTACCATAGATAGACCAAAGTTTTAGCTATAACCGCTAAATCTAATAGTTACTTGTATTGTAGTTTCTATTATATTAAAAGCATCCGCACAATGAGGATATTCAGCCAAATCTTGTCACGGTATCAAAGCTAATCTCTAAAACTCATTAGTGATTCTTTGTTTCTTCTATGTTTTGGCTTCTGGCTTTTGTGTCATCAACTTACATTTTTTGTTATAGACGTGCATTTTTTTGTTCTCTGTGGTGGTTTTATTTGTGGGTTTGGTGTATTGTCTGTTACTTGGATTTTTTAAAATTGTGTTTTTCGAGTGTTGCTATCAACTTGTAGGATGTCTACTGAAGCCTTTTGTTTTCGGTTTACCGGAAGGAATTATACTGCCTAGGAATTTTAATTCATGCTGCTCTTGAAGAGAAAAGAGCTTTGGGGCCACATTGATGATTCTCCTTTTACTCCTAGCGATAGCAAAAAACTTAGCAAATGGGAGACGATGGATGCTCAAATCATCTCTGGGATTTTGAGATATGTTGAACTTTATACGGTGAATAATTTAAACTCTTTTGGAACGGTTAAGGAGATGTGAGAATATTTGAAACGCGTGTAGTATCGAACAATAATGCTAGGAGATCTCAAATAGAGCTTGAAATTGCCAACTACACCCAAGGTAATCTTACTATTGAACACTATTATTGCAACTACACCCAAGGTAATCTTACTATTGAACAATATTATTGTGTGTTTCTTAATCTATGGAGCAAGTATTCTAGTATTATCTATACTATGGTACCAAAAGAAGCCTTAGCCGCTATTTAGGCAGTTTATGATACGAGTAAGGGTGATAAATTTCGAATGAAACTAAGGCCTAAATTTGAAGTTACTCAGGCTAGTCTATTGAGTTCCATTTCCTTCTTTGGATGTGTGTTTTAATGAGTTGGTGCATGAAGAACAATGATTGGCTACACAAGATGTTATAAAAGCTGCCAGGGTGACATTTGAGGTGGTTAATGCCATGTGTACTGCTCGAGGAGAAACTGAGCAAAGAGATAAATACAATGCTGTAGTTGCAAGAAGTTTGGGCATATTACTCATAATTACAGCAAGAAATTTTACAGTTATTGTAAGTAGCATGGACACATCATCAAAGAATGTCCCACTTGTCCAGAAAATTAACGAATCCAAACCTTTCAGTTGTTACTCCAACAACTGCTTCAACCTCCAACGTTGTTTATACTCCCTCTACGATAGTCAGCACCAGTCAACCTACTCTTACGCCATATGTGACTCCCCCACATCAAGCCGAGGCACGTAAGCTTATATACAAATATTAAAACTTCATAATTATAATTTTTTTTATTAAAATACTTTATTATCATTAATTAATTAACTCACAATTTATCAAATCTTCCCAAATACTATAATAATTCAATCTAGCTTAAAAATTCTCCACAACTCCCAAAATACAAATTTAAGAATACAATAAATGCATTACATAATTTATTCATAGTTTATACCATAAATAAATAAAATCTTTAGATTTATCTTTCACATTAAGTTAGATAAAATCTTCAAAACTATCCTCTGTAGTAAGCCAAATACAATTATCAGTCTATGCAACTTATTATGTAAAAAAAGAAAAAAATGATGAGAAGTGAGTTGTTAACTCAATCAATAATACTATTCATACCTATATATGAATGTCCTTATTTTCGAATGCATAAAAATATTTATAAACTCTTTTATTCAAATATCAATGTAAAAATACAGTTTCAAGGTTGCCTCACAAAGACCTTTTGAGACTTGCCATATTTTCAGTTGTGATGTCTTCCATTGGTCGTGATCTCTTCTCTTGACTATTTCGCTTTCTCAAATAAATGGAAATTTAATATTTATAAATTTCATAAGAGATTATATTTTATAAAATATAAATGCAAAAGCATATAAAACATTCTTTATCAAAAAATATTTCATTTACTTATGTCACATAATTTCATAAATTCTTATAAGTCAAAAATTATATTTCATCAATCATAAATACCAATTCGAATAAATATTCATTTTAGAAAAATATATTTAATTTTGTTCATGTTACCTAGTATTACTTGTACCTCTAGTGATCCGGTCAATTAATAAAATATCACATGTATTCTTGATAACCTGGTTAAAAAGAATTGTGTGCACACTCAAAATAGAATCCCATTGGTCCATATAGATATTGACCGTAGTTAATCAAAATATCAATCGCAATTAAATAGAATCATAATTATAATCATAATACTATAGATAGAGAGCCAAAATATTTTATTTTAGTTGATCATATAAGAATTATTTCTAGCGTAGTGGCTTGCACTAATAAATTTGCAAAGCATTTAACAAATTTTACAATTAAACATTGACTTTTATTAAACAATTATTAAAGATTTATTTTAAATACAATTATTGAATAATCAAATACTTCACAAACATTTGAGTCAATTAATTTATGCCATAAAATAGTTTGTAATTATAATACAAAAATAAAGCAATAAACATCATGAATGGAAGTACTTAACTTGAATTAAGTTAAAGTCTTAACTATCTTTAATTGTCATTTAAAGGTTTTGACTTTTTTACAATAACGAACTATCTAACGAAAAACACTTAAAATAACACATAGATTAAATTTATAAAATTTTATTACAGCTACACTAACCACTAACGAACTCTAACTAAAACCACTTATAATTTTAAATTTTTAACTCTTATTTTATAAATTAAATTAAGTTAAAATTTTACAAATTTATTGAGAATAGCTAAGAATATTATATATAAAAATTTCCTGATATTTCATGTCCAAAAAAATTTTTTAAATAATAAATGTTTCTAAAACAGTAACCTATCTAAAATGTGAAAATTTTATAACTATTTACGTACGTTTCTAAATGCTATGAAATTTATAAAAAAAAAAAAATAGCAAACATGTGTACAAACTACCATAAAAAAATTCATAATTTTTAAAGGTTTTTGATATTTTAAAATAATAAATATTTTAAAAATTATGAACTTATCGATGTGATTTCAGAATTAAGGTTCACAAAATTAGAAATTTATAAAAACATAATTTGTTTGTAAAAATCACGAAATTAAAACAACAAACACTAACATATACATAAAGTTTCATTTAAAATTTTATAATATTTGAAACTTATTTGTCCCTTCAAGTAAGTTTTATTTTATATTCAAATCATAAAGCATACAAAATTTCAAATTTTACAAGCTAATTTCAAATTTGTATAAAATTGAAATCTCATCTAATTTAGATAAAACAAAATTTTACATTCTTATTATCATGTCACAATTCAAATTATAAAAATTTTGATAAATAATCTTGACAAAATTTTTTGTTAAAAGTAATTCTATAAGTATTATGCTAAGCAAATATTTTATAGTTCTAGTCCTAACAATTCACAAAACATGGTTTAATACTATTCTGTGAATATTAAATCAAAGAATCCTATTTGTTCTATTCTAAAATAATGAAAAAGAAAAGAAAAATAAATCCTATATTAAACTAAAATAATAAAATAACATAATAAAAAATAATTAAATATTACCTTGATAATAAATATCTTAAGCACTAATTACTACATAAAAAAATGTTACGTTTGTGTGTTAAAAATAGAGTTAGAAGTAAAGAGGTTAAAGATAAAATAAGTTTTTATAGATTGTTTGAAAAACTTTAATATATATAGGATACTTACTAAAAACATAATGTAAAATAAAATAAAATTCCTTTCCTATTAGGTTATATATTTGAAAGGAAGTTTGTCAAAATTTAATATATTAACAATAATTCTATTCTAATTGGAAGAAGTAATATTACATTTAATTCATTTATCATATTTTTAAATTTGTATTGTAGAAACTATTTAGAATTTTTGAGTTAGATTGAATTATTAAAGTATTTGGAAAGATTTGAAAAGTTTTGGTTTAACTTATTAATGATAATGAAGTATTTTAGTAGAAAAGCTATAACTATGAAATTTTAGTATCTATATAAATTTGTGCGCTTTAGTTCTACATGTACGATACGTGTTAGATTTAGGGCGTTACACTAGAAATGATACAACAATGCTTGTGTCTACCCTTTTCATATTTGGTCCTCAAGCTAAAGTTGCCCCAATTTCTTTTCCTTAGTTTGTTGATACTGGTGCATCGAATCATATGATTACTTGTTTTAATTATTTGTATAATATTCAACACTATACTAGTACACAACATATTCAAATAGCCAATGGAAGTAATCTTCCAATTACTGTAGTTGATGATATTTGATCTTTCTTCAATAATGTGGTTATGTCTCCAAGCCTTTCTACAAGCTTAGATTTTAGTTGGCCAGTTGGTGGATAATAACTACATGTGAATTTTTCTTCTGATAGTTGTCTTGTGCAGGATCGGACATAAAAAAAAAAGTGATTGCAAAGGGGCCTAAAGTTGGAAGATTATTTTTGTTACAATTTAGTATCCCAAATGCTTTATCTTTAGCTTCTATTGCTACTGGAAATAAGCATGAGATTTGGCATAAAAGATTGGGTCATCCCAATACTTTGATTTTATATCATTTGTTAGAACATGGTTAATTGAAAAATAAAGAATAATTTTTATCTTATAGTTTGTCCTTTAATTGTGCAAGTTGTAAACTCGAAAAAAGTAAAATTCTACCCTTTCCTAGTCATGACAAATGTGCTAATAAATATTTTAATATTATTCATAATGATGTTTAGGGTGTGACATTTGCTAGTTTTCGTGTTAATTATAAGTATTTCAAAATTTTTATTGATGACTTTAGTCATTTCACTTAGGTGTACTTTCTTTGTTTTAAAGTTAAGGTACTTTTTACTTTTCAAACATTTATAGCATACATTGAAAATCAATTTTCTACCATTATCAAGGTTTTATGATCTAACAATGGTGGCAAGTATATGTCTCGTGACTTTCAAGTATTTTCATAGCAAAAGGGGATTATCTCTCAATGGTCTTACCATTATACTCCTCAATAGAATGGGGTGGCTGAGCGTAAAAACAATCAATTGTTGGATGTAGTTTGGACCTATTTTTAAATTCTTTGGTTTCTCCTAACTTTTTGGTAGAAGCTTTATCCACATATGTGCATCTGATTAATTGGTTGCCTTCTACTAATTTAGCCTTTAATTCTCCTTATTATCGTCTATGTGGTATGCATTCTGGGTATGACGTGTTACATACTTTTGGGTGTATTTCCTTTGTTCGCTTACCTTTTAATGATTGTCACAAGCTTACAGCTCAATCTAATCAATATGTTTTCATGAGTTATAGCAATGTTCAAAAAAAGGTTTGTATGCTATGATGGTGTTGCTAATCGACTTCGTATCTCTCAAAACGTGCTTTTCTTCAAGAATCAGTATTACTTCCAACATCATGTTCTTCCTTTATCAAACTTGGTAAAGCTTCTTAGCTTCAATGATCTCTCTGGACCTGTTCAATGCTTTAAACCAAATGTTATATATCAGAGACGATGACTTTCATCCCTACAACTTCTTCCAAACCTTGATCCAGTGCCTACTTTTGTAAGCCCTCGACGATCCATTTTTTCTACTTGTCCACCTGATCGGAATCGTTTCTCTGCTACTTTATCAGATATAATGGTTCCTACCTCTTATTCTCAGGTAGGTAAATAAGCATGTTGGGTAAAGGCTATGTAAGAAGAACTTCAAGCTCTTCAATGCTTAAGATATTATTCCTTGTTCTATTGAAGTCAAGCCTGTTCGTTATAAATGGGTATATTCCATTAAGCTCTAATATGATGGCTCACTTGATAGATATAAGGCTCGATTAGTGGCTTTCAGTAATCGACAAGAATATGGAGTGGATTATGAGAAGACATTTGCTCTGTTGCAAAGATGACCACAATATGAACTATTTTAGCTATAGCCACTTCCAAAGGTTGGTCTTTAGGACAAATGGATGCTAAGAATGCTTTTCTATATAAAGATCTTAAGGAGGAAATTTTTATGACACCATCTTTTAGGTTATTTTCTCTACCTATTTTAGATGTTTGTAAGCTGAAGTGATCACTCCATGGCTTGAAATAAGCTCTCCATGCTTGGTTTGATGAGTTTTGCTCTGCGCTCCTTAGTTTCTCCTTTGTCAAGAGTCAATATGATTATTCTTTGTCTTTGCAAAACTACTAATGGTATTATGGCACTTCTATTGTACATGGATGATATTGTTATGCTAGGGACCGACTCTGAGTTACTTTCCCAGCTTTAGAAGGGCCTTCAGGGTTCCTTTCATACGAAGGACTTGGGCCTTTTACGGTATTTATTAGGTTTTAAGCTGCACTCTACCTCGGTTAGTGCTTTATTGTACCAACATAAATACAACCAAAAATTAATTAACTTGGCTGGTCTTCAGGATGGAAGTATTGTTGATGCTCTTTTACAGGGGAATGTGAAGTACTGTCAAGATGGAGGTCGTCTTCTTCTTCATCTCTCTTTGTATAGATAATTGGTAGGAAGTTTGAACTATCTGACTATTACTCGACCTAATATTTCCCTTGCTGTTCAACAAATTAGTTAATTTATGCAAACTCCTCACCATCTTCATTTAGCAACTATCCATCACATTATTCATTATTTGAAAGGCACTTCTGACTGTGACCTTTTGGTGGCCTACAGTGATCTTCTTCCCATGAAATATCCTGTTCAATTGGTGGCCTACAGTGATGACAATTTTGCTAGACGTTTTGATACTCAGCATTCAATTACTAGTTGGTGTATGTTTATTAGCAACACTCTTGTTTCTAGAAAAGTAAGAAGCAGGATCGTGTCTCAAAGTCATTTGGTAAGTCTGAGTATCGTTCAATGTCTTCTGCTTGTTCGGAGATTATTTGTCTTCATGGATTGTTGAGTGAGCTTGGGTTTCCTCAAATTGAGCCTACTCTGCTTCATGCGATTAATATTAATGTTATTTAGATTGTTGTAAATCCGATGTTTCATGAGTGCACCAAGTACATTAAGGTGGATTGTCACACAGTTCGTGAGTCATTTGATGGCGGGTTATCACTTTTCTGCACATCATCACAGATGTTCAAACTGTTGACGTGTTTACTAAGACTCTAACTTGCAACCAACATCAGTTTCTTATTGGCAAATTGATGCTTCTTGATCGCGCAGTGTCAATTTAAGGGGGGATGCGAATGAGATCGCAGAGATCACGTTTCTATATTTGTTGTATAAATGTAATTACGCTCTTAATATATACTGTAATTATACTCACCATAGATAGATCAAAGTGTTAGTTGTAATTGCTAAAACCTAGCCGTTAATTGTATTATAATTTCTATACGTTAAGAAGGATCCTCGCAACGAGGGTATTCATTCAAATCTTATCATTAACAAGGATGTCTTCTAAATTCATTTCTGCCTGCGAGGAGAATGTTTACTGGCTCTTATGCTTTTGAAGATATAGCCAAAATTATGCGGTACCCTCTCTCGGTCTCTCCCTTTTTTGTTTGACCATTATTGAGTAATAATTGAAGGTTAAGAGTAAGAATTCACACAAGTAAAGTGTCTGAAAAACCTGTATTTAGGTTTAGCTTTCCCTTGCTTGATCGTTGTTGGGTAATAATTGAAGTTAAAAGTAAGAAATCATAACATTAATGAAGTGCCCAACCAACCTCCATTTAGCTCTCTTTTTTTTTTTTCCCTATTTTGCCAAATAGATAAAATACATAAGGGCAAAAAACTACTGACAACAACATTCATGTAAAGTATCTGACTGCCCCACATTTTGGTCAAGATCTTTTTTTTTTTTTTTCCCTTATTTTGTCAAAATAGATATAGTTAGCATTTTGCTAGTTCCCCTCTAGGTATTAATTAGTTGCACCTCGGGATGTGCCCTGTTTAATACTAAATCCAAAAGACGAAGGTTACCATGAATGAAATGAAACCACAACACAACAACAATAAACAAAAAAGTAGGATAGAGAAATTCAAACACAAAAGTTCTTGGCCTACTGAACTCAAAAGTTTAACATAGAAGAACCAAGCAGTAGTTTCTAAGCTCCAGAAAGAAATTCCTGCTTTCAATAAATAGAATTGTAAAAACAATTTGAAAACTGTGCTTACTAATTGTCTGTTTTCTGCAATGAGATTACACCAATGAATGAATTACTTCAGTTGTGAATTTATTGCAGATTACTCCCTTTCAACCTCAAAGACCAGTATGAATGGTTTCTTTGTGTCCATTGTAAGCATTGAGAAAGAAGCTTTGGGAAAGTTTGATGGACTTCACTGGAAAAACATGCAGGCACTTGTTCTTGGAAGGAATATCAATAGTGTTGTCTTAAGATTATATTCATATGGATGCTGGAGATAGTTGATCTGATTTTAAGATTTATACAAGTGATAAATTAGGAAAACTAAACATTATTTTGTTCCCAATCCATCAAATATGGCTTTATATTACATATGTGTCTGACTTACTTGTGAACAAAGCAAATGCATCAAAGTTGTATACATACATGCTTGGAGTCAAATTTGTCAGAACTTCACATAAGCTGAAGTTTATGCTGACATGCTGCTAATGAGACACAATTATGGACATGCAAGCTCAAAACAAGAGCCTATTCACAAACTATATCTGCTATAATGGATTGGATGGGTGATTTTTATTCCTGTCCCTCCATTATTGAATTTAAGTCTTATAATTGAGAAAGACTAAAATTCCTTTCAGGTAAGTTTATGCTGATTATGCAAGCTCAAAACCAAGAGCCTCTTCACAAACTATATCTACTATAATGGATTGGATAGGTGATTTGTATTCCTGTCCCTATATTATTGAATTTAAGTCCTGTGATTGAGAAAGACTTCAATTCCCTCTAGGTTTTTTTGACAGAGGAAGAAAATAGCCTCTTAAGTTCTTTTTTTTCTCAAAATCTAATATATTCAATATCTTTGACTATATATATATATATATTCCCAATTTTCATGTATTTCAGCCTAGATATCACCCATAATGCATAAGTTTCCATTTCTGTATACTAGACAAGGTGACTTCAGCTTTACATTTCCCCTGTTTATGGCTTCGCATAGTTATTATATTCTGAAGGTTTATGTAATGATGCATTATTATTATTAAACGATAACAAAAATTATTATATATTATGATTAAGCAGAAGGAATGCTGGTGTATTGGACTTCAGCTGCCACATGCAACACTTGCATGAGTTGGATAGTGTTGTTCTGTCTGGTTTTGGCTATTTTTCTAACAGGTTGTAGTTACTTTCTAATATCAAAATTCAATAATGAAAAGTTGAAGAGTTTATACACTCAACTTTGGGTCAAAATTCAATAATGAAAAGTTGAAGAGTTTATACACTCAACTTTGGGTTGCAGTGCTTGTGCTACCGTGGCTTTTACATTAAAAAGGACTCTTTGATCCTTTTTATGACTGGTGGGAAGACCATTTACAGACAAAAAATCAGAAAATCAGAGATATTTATAGGCACAATACAGATGTTGATCACCCCCGTATTCATGTTACAAAACATCTTAAGCAGGAGGACCGGCACCACAAGCATGATGCTTGGCAGAGGCGAAGTGGTGTTCACAGTGATCACAAGCGTCACCATTCGCTGAGGACATTGATTACTATTATTGTTATCATCCCCATGTTCACAAAGAGGAACATAAGCATGTGCTTGGTAAGAATTCAAGTATCATGCAGCAACTCTACTTGGACAGAAGGGAGAATGACCATATTGGGCGTCATAGGCACCGCAAGGTAAGAGAATCATATTAAAGCACTATCCGAGACAAGCAAATGTTGTGAAGAAAGGAAAGATGATTTTAGCAAGTTCAAACATAGGCTGTCGGATCATTACAGTTTAAGCTACACACTGAGCACAAGGACGATGATAGTCAAATGGATGATGTACTTCAAAATACTTTATTGTATCAGAGCTGTTGTTATAATCTAGCTATGAAATTTTTTGACTATTCATTGATATTGTATCGCACCTGTTGTTTATAATCTAGTTGTAATGATTTTGACCATTCTTGGGGTAAAATGAGAGTTAATTTTGCTATAAAGGGTGAGAGTGAAACATATTCAGCAATTAATTGTCAAGTGTGTGTTATATTTACAAACACTATAGATGCCTTCGATTTTTTGGTTTTATTTTTTTTAATTACTGTCAAGGTGGTGTTATAATTTGAAACACCGTAAATTCTTTTGATCCCTTCTCTTTCCTATTAACTTGTCTGTTCTTTCACAAGTACATGATGACACATAGTGAAGTGAAAGCACAAAACGCTGAATGTTACACAAAATTTTAACTCATGCAAAAACTGTGGCTTGACAGGGACCACTGTTAGTAACTCTTTGTTTTCCACAATCTCCAAGCATATTTGAGACTGCTATACTCTTTTTGCGGCCTGGGAATAGGAATTCTGAGTGTTAAGATGCCGAATCAGAATACTTTTTTGTGTCTAGCAGCACAAATTACTTGGCTTCTTAAGGCTTCAAGTTTGATTAAGTAGATTCAGGTGGACATGAAAACCATTTGGAAATTGCAAGCCAGGAGTTCGGATTATGTCTCCTCCTTTGATTGTTTGCCACCTGATAGGTTTCAAAGTAAAATAGGTAAGTCTCTATCTCTTTTATTCAAACACAAGCTCAACAATTAGGATGCCCTACCTGTACTTTGTGACCAAGCAATGGAGAAATACGGCCATCTGCACTTTGGTGAAGTCTGTACCAACACAAAATCTCATGCCACCACCAAAAGCCATGAAATGCTTAGATGCACCATTTTTTTCCATTCCCTGTAATGTGAAGAATGATTAAGAGTTTTGACTTGAACTCTCTATCATTTTTGTAGTATTAGAAACTGCTTCCAGGTGGATTAGAATGAAAGACTCAATTATTTGACCCACCTTCCATCTACTTGGATTGAAGGCAAGGGGATCTTCATATTTTGCTGGATTCAAGTGTACAGCTGGGGGACAGACCATAACCGCCCAACCTGCTGGAATGGTGTTTCCTGCACCATTACATTACCAATTTTCATTTGATTGTCAAATTATTGGCATGTCAATGCATATTTATTATTATAACTGGAAACAAAAATAGTGATTACATACCCTTAAACTGAATGTCTGTAAGTGCCTTCCTGAAGATTCCTGGAACTATATTTGCCAGTCGAACTGTTTCGTTGATGAACTGCAAGTTAAAATTGTAAATTTGTAAACCTTGACTGCGCATTAAAATAACAAATGTCTTTTGGAATAGTAAACATGCTTGACCTACCTGAAAAGTGTATGTCATTGATTTATACTCTGTCCATGTAAGCCCAGAATTAACATTCTCTCGTTTTTTCAGAATTTCCTCGTGCTCTTCCTGCGAAGGTGATAACATTTGGAGCCTGTTAGTTAGCGAAACAATAGACGATCTTTCAATTTGATATTAAACATTATCACGCACTGTTAGTTGCTCCAGCACAAGAGAATGGTCCGAGAGAAATTTTATGGCTAAAGTTATAGCTGCGGAAGTTGTTTCAAAGCTGGCAAATAATAGCACAAACATTAAATCCAGAGCAATTGCTTCTGTCAGGATTGTTCCCTCTTTTTGAAGTTCTTTTAGGACATAATCAAAAAAATCACTCTGCTCCTTCCTTGGGTTATCTCGTCTTTCTTGTAGCATGTTTTTAAGCATCTTCATTGCTCTTTTTCTACCCTGGAAAGTTATAAAAAGTCAAGACAAAATAGTCGAGGAAACTTTCTTGAAATTTACAGCTGCTGCATTTAGGCAAAAATAATTCAGTTTGTGAATGAAACGCAGCTTATTCACTTATGGAGGAGGAGGAGGAGAAGAATTAATCCGGGGTGCAATAATAATTCTAACTTTGCAGATTTTAGTTTACCTGTAAACATTTGTGATAAGCTGTTCCTGGAATGTCCAAAGGGAAGGAGATTAAGCCCTGTATAAATGCAACAAAGTTCTCCCTTAGATTCTCCGATGACTTGTCTTGATCATAACTTATCAACTTCTTTGCAGTCAGATCAAATATCATCTGCGAAGATAGAATTACTTGGTATTAGTCCCCAAACAATAAAATTGCTGGTGGATTTTAAAAGAGATGAAGAATGGCTACTAAAAATACACTTGCAGTCGCTTCTTTCAATTCAACTGTGCCCAGGCTTGACCATTGCTGTAATTTTGCATTTGCCACCAGCTCAACTTCAGGGAGCATCTTCCTGAGGCTTTCTGGACCAAAAAGGTTTAGCACCATGTTCTTAAGGTACCTATACATGAACCCGTGTAATGAACCGACATTTTGTCGTCCGAAGATCTCTGTGAAAGTATCTGGATACCAGCTTTGGAACAAACGTCCCTCTTGCTGGAAGATGAAATAATTGAGATCAGGGTCTGTTGATATTATAACTGGCCGTCCAACCAAACTAGTCCGGAATATTGGCCCATATCTGCAAGTAAAATGCAGATAACACATACAGAAGAAAAAGAAGAAGAGTTAGGAAGACGGACTCTGATGATGATTGCATTGCAACTTGTGGAATAAGAAAATTGGAGTTAAAAGAGTAATATATATTACCTTTCCATCCTCTTCTTAATGAAGGGAGATATATTTGAAGAAGTGTTGGGAGTGAAAAACTGAAGGGTTTCGCCGAGGAGTGGCAATCCCATTGAACCAGGTGGGAGTTTCCCATTGCATCTGGGATTTCTCCATCTGTGAACCCAATGTGTGATGCTTATAATAACCAAAACTCCAACGTATAAAGCCCACATCTTACTCAAATGTAAATGTAAGTTAAGAGAAGATCTTGGAATGGCAGAAAGGATTCATAAAAGGAAATTGAGATCGCTAGAAATTGCTACAAAAAAGAAGAGTTTTGAGGTGGGAGACGTGAGAAGAATAGACAGGGGTTGAAGAAAGTGCTGGCATGCATGTGTCTCTCATCAACGATGCGGAAACCTTCTTAAATAGGGAAGCACATTTACAACTAGTTGGCAAATTAAATTTTAATTTTCCCCCTTTTCGCATAGTTGGTTGCATAAAACAAAAAGGATGTACAAGTAATTGAAGATATAATAAAATAGTTTAGAATTATTCCGCCGTGTGACCACTTTATTATCCTTTTTGTCAACGGCTTTTTTTTATGTTTTTGGAGTGGTGGTGGGGTGGGGGGGTGTTGTGTTTAAGAGCCTACCACTACTCTGAAGCTTACAGGATGGTTCCTCTCTGTCTCTTCTCTCTTATAGGTGCATTTTTCGTTAAGGGTAAGAGAAAATATAACAAGAAACCAAGGAGCACGAGGAAGAATTCTGGCCATTTTTAAGGAGATTTTGCAGGAACACAGGGGCCTTTTCCCTAGATTTGAGTGGATAGAGGTCGAAAGGATATGCCTGACCAAACTAAATAAGTATCTCAAACCAATCTGTAATACATCATTAAATACTGGAATCTAATTATTTTAACAACTACTTGAAATATTCTCAATATCAATGCTAAATACTCCAGTATCCTTGTGATGAAAGATGCCACTCATGTTCTTGTAGTTTTGCTATTTTATCTCTTTAATTTTTGATAATTGAATCCATTCCTAGATCTTCTTTAGCTGTAATCTTTATCTCATTTTCTCGAATCTCACAGCATATGTCACTAGTCATTTCCAGTGGAGTGTTCTAGATAGTCATGCGACCACTGTATATGCTTTTCTTTTCATTCCTTGGCTACAATGTTATTGGTAGGTAAGGTAACCTAGTTGTTCAGGTTAACCCATTCGATACATTGAGCACCGCCCCACCGTCCCATTGAGCCACGGACTTGACTACATGGAGCAACTACCACTACAGCAATGTAGGTTAGGTTACTGTTAATTGTGACTCCATTATATGCAATCTGCTTTTTGATTATTCAATATTTTGAATACAGTTTTTCTTTTACTGCAATATTGGACAAAGCTTCACATTTAGATCCCATTGCTTACATTGATCCTTAGAGCTATGCATCATGAATACATGGAGGGATCCTCAAACTTTTTCTGTGATCATTTTGTGATTCCCTTGCGCTACTTTGTGTGTTAATTCAAAAATATAAAGTGTGATCACATTTGGGTTCCATAACTGTAAATACGCATCTTGCTGAGCTTGCACGCTATACAGTGTTTTGATGCAATTTTTTCTAGATTTGTTCTTGCTATATATATGATAAGGAAATAAAAGTAGAGTTTCTCATAGCTGTCGCAGAATGAGACGCAAAAATGCTTTTGTTACACCCCATTTTGCAATTAATGAGCACTTCTTTTCGTGATCCAATCCATTTGGCAATTTATTTTAAAATTTTTTCACCTGTGAGTATCGTCATGATTTTAATGCCGAAAAGTTCCAAGTAGTTGAATGGTTCCTTTAAGAAGACTGCTTGACTGCTGAGAATGGGGTTGGAAAGGTTCCCTTTAGGTTGTGCACAAGCACAACAATGACAGCTCAGGATCTCTCTCACATTGGAATTCCAAAATCAAATATTATAACATTTAAAGCAGTACAAAAGGTGATGCTAACTTGCTTTGAAGTCAAATTCTCTGTTCTATTGAATAGTTTTATTGAAAAATTCTTGTCTGGTCTGGTGTTGAGAGAGCAGCTAAGAGTTTGCTTAGGGGCTCATATTTGTATTTGTCTTGTTTCATTTCTAATTTGATTGTAAAATAGCGCAAATTCAATGGCGATTGGCGAACCCAAGAGTTTGCATGACAAGGCCAAGGGAAGAGAATAGTGCTACTGCTGTTGTATTAAAAACTTCAATGGAGAGGACGGTCATGAAAGATCTGTCTCGTTCTAATCTCAGCTCAGTTGTTTGTGTAATAGAAACCGACGGCTAAATGTGAACAATCTGGTTGACTTTGGTTGCTTGGTTGTTAATCCACTGGATGCATATTACACGTGCACATGCTCAAGGGCGGCGACTTTGCCTCCCAACCCAGCTTGCTTGCCGTCAATGTCCATGCAAACATGAAGTGCAGTAACTGCAGAGTTATTTTATCAGAATGTCAAATACGTTTCAAATTGATGATGATCATATAATAAATAATATGATTTCAGGCAGGCTGATTTTCAATAAGAGATTTTAATCTACGGAATGGAAAGATCAAAACAAATAAAATTAATTAACCAATTAATAATAATAGTAATGAACAATACACACGTACATGCATGCATGCATATAAGCTACTCTAAACCCTATAAATAACAAAAAGATAGAAAATAAATTAATCATTTTTTTTAATTTATCGAAACCCTACCCTAAACGCTTCATTCATAAGTTTTTTATTTTATTTTGGTGATTCATACCAATAACTTTGATCTTTGTGTGTGTGTGTGTGTTACAAAATTATCTCTACAAGAAGGAATATTTTTTTAAAAAAAAAATTTATAATATTCACTAATATTAACATTGAGTTCTCCAATCCCTTCTTATCTAGGATGTATTTTTTTAGATAATATTTTATTTACTTGAGTTATATTTATGAACCCCATCATATTTATTTTGTGGTAATTTGGAAGTTTGTTTGTTTTACGGGTAATACAAATTGTGTTTATTGATTAGGATCTCGTTATTTGAAGGCCTGGCTTAGCTTAGGAGCAAGAACAAAAAGAAAAAAAAAAGTAAAATGCAAATTAGAAACGGATGCTCAATGGTCTTGCATCGGTCCCTATTCTATGCATGTGGCCAAGATTTAATGCGTAGAATCAGTTCACTGTTTGAGAAATTGTATGCGTCCATTTTTAGTTATATATATAATAAAGATTCATTAAAATGTAAATCGGACTTCGTACACCATACCCTATATAGCATTTAGAAAACCGTTTTTAAAAAAACACTGGTAATTATTACATGTTGTGTTGAGTGAAGTTTGGAGATTATCTAATTAATCAATGTCTGAAACTTCTAGAGGGAGGATTATTATATATGAACATGTTTGGTACACTCAAAAATGGTTGACCATTGTATTGCATTACATTGCTGTTGCTTTCTTTGGGCATTACTTGAGCTTATCCTAACTTAACCTTTAAAATGAAATTGATACCTGCCCTGGAGCAAAGTTCTTAGAGAACACGATGCTTCTTTTATAATTCAAACGATTGGAGGGGCCAAATACACACCAATACCATTATCATATCATCCAAAGAAAAATAGTATGATAAAAGTTCCAAAGAGTCCTATTTAAATTAGTTAAAGAGGCTTTATCCAATATATTTATTAAAATTTATGATAAATTTTACGAAATTATCTCAATTTCAATCCTAAATTAATTAATTAAAAAATAAATATACTATTAATTTATTTATTCTTCATAAATTAATCTTAATTTATTTATTTTGATTTAATTTTTTATTTTTTAATTTATTTATATTAGGTACTAATTTATATTATAACTTTTTAATAATATAAAACTTAATTAATTTAAAATAAATATTATTTATATATTATCATATTATCTAAAAAATAATTTATATTAAATTTTTAAAATTTTACAAAATAATTATTGTGGTATAAAAATACTTTAAATAATAATTATTATTATTATAATCTTTCAATACAATTATTAATTAACACCATTTGAATATTTATATAATAAATTTATTGTTTAATCTAAATTATAAATTTTATTTAGAATAATGAGTAATTCAAAATTAACTTGTTAAAAATTTAATGTGTGTATATATATATATATAATTAAAATTATTTTATTTGTTTTAAAAAAAATGCTTAATAAGCTTTAAAAATTAAATAAAAATAAGTAAATTAAAATAAGTATATTAAAATTTTATTTATAAAAAATAAATTAATTAAAGATATATTTATCTTTTAATTAATTAATTTAGAGTTAAAAAATAAATATATCTTTTCACAAAATTTATTATAAAATAAAATTATGACAATATTCAAAAGAAATCTATGATAAAATTTTAATAGTTTAAAGTGATCATTTTTATCAAAAGATTAAAATATTTTTTGTTTAGACCGTTAATTAATTATTATATATTAACATGTGGATTCCAACAAACATGAAAACTTCCTTCCACGTATAAAAATGCATGTATTGATTAATGATTATGGCATACATATAATTTGAATGTTGGATGAAATAGGATTTTCCAATAAAGCAAGCAAGCTAAAGATGAGGTCATCCATGACCTAGAACCGTGATAAATAATTTTATGACATTGGTAACTTGTGAAGCAATGAATCAAGCCTTGGGAAACACTCCAAGTTTTCAATCAAATCCATCTTTCCCTTGTCCTGAAGGGCACATGACTTGACCCTTTTTCAGGTTTAGATCCACTTTTATTGACCTCATCTGATGCCATGGGCAATGCTTGGGCCAATTACCCTCTAAATCTAAAAGGGTCAAATTCAAATAAGAAAAATCCGCCTTAAATGGGAATGATTAAATCTTGATAAAAATTGCACTAACCACCATTGTTAATCAGAAACAGGCAAACAGGCAATATTAGGAACAGGCCAATACCCTTAACAAGTTAGTAGGATGACGAGGTATTCTAATGTCGTGTCCATGATAAACAAACAGAACACTTTTGGTGGGCTTTGCGCCCCTCTTGTCCACAATCAAGTTCACATTCAATAACAATAACAGTTGTTATCATCTTTTAACACCAACTAAATTTAAATCAATACGGAGGAACCATGTTATGAACTATCTATAAAACCTTCCACAATCCACCAACCTAACCTAAAAATGTTCCACTTTAGTCTTAACCAGGAAGTGTTATAATATAATAAACTCTTTCTTCCTGTACGGGAGATCTGCTATGCTGGTGAAAACAAAATTCAAATGTCAAACTTGTAATTTTTCCTCTCTCCATCTTCATGGATGACCTACTCAGATTTCTGGATGGAGAAAGGTGGTCTGGGACCAGATTAATTAATTTTTCAGCAGCAACACTACGAATTAACATCTTAATATATCACAAAATAGAACGAGGATGTTGAAGATGCATAAATTCTGCTTCTCTTCCCTTCTCTTCTCAATAAAACAAAAAAAAAAAAAGGGCTGAAGTCATATACCACTACACATTGGAACACCGGAAAACAGTTATTGCTGATCATAATAATCCAGTCTAGTGTTACATCAAAAAGGCATATAGACAACTAAATGCTTTTTCAAGAAGCATAACATGGCAGTTTTTTTTTACTTCAGTTCATGAATCCAAAGCCTTGCAACTAAATGTGGTCTTTAGGTCAATACAGAGTACCGGTGGCAGCTGTAGTTCTCTATGATGCTGAGGATATTTGAAATGTCAAGTGCATGTAGGTCGCAGTTGCAAGATCTCAAAATTTGTGTCTCAAGGCTTATTGACAGATAACTTTCTCAACATCCTGTCATGCTTGAGTATGGCACTTACACTCTCAACCACCAAAATAATCTGCAAATGAAGGCCAGACGATGCATTATGGAAAAAAAAAAAAATACAGCCCGACTAAGTATGTCAGCTCATATGTGCACTTGAAATATTCATACTGTTCAGGTTCAATGAAATTTCATAAATCTTTAACTTGGTTGATTAGGCAATATATCTATTCAGACCATCTTGCCACAGCTATCATATGGGATAGGGGAACAGGATACCGGATAGAAACAGAGTTGAAATTTTGAAAAGCCCAAGTAGCTGATTAATTTTGGTTCAGAGTTTCTTGAATAAAATGATACTTGACTTCTCCAGCCAACAGTTTGGTTATGATTGAAAAACTCAGCATGATACTGGAGATATATGCCAAAAAAATTGTAAAAAAAACATATCTATGACTGGTAAAAACTATGTGTAGAATTGTCATTGTTATGACTAAATTTATCAGTTCCTTTCATCACTCCCTTCCATTCAGAGTAACCGTAGACTTAACTGCATGTAAAACAAAGCTATTATTTCCTAATCAACATTTTCCTGCTGAAATATTTGACACTATCAAGAATAAGCTATTACTAGGTATATAAACAAACCTGGAAGCAAGCAAAAGCCATGGCGGTTGCATAATAGAAGTTAGCATTGCCAGTACCCTGTAAATTTCATGAAGTCAAGTTCCAAATGCCAGAACTCATTTGTTCATTTAAGCCATTTAAAGAGATAAAGGAGAGGCATACCCTCCATATCCATAGATTGTGCATCACGGGGCTGAGGAGGGAAACACCCACATATCCGCAGAAGAGGAGAAAAGAGAATTGCATATCTGCATGAGCATGAAAAACGGAATGTAAATATACCAGAACAAGTCAAAATATACAAGTAACAAAATAGACCTGCTCACTTGCCTGCTAATTCAAAGACAAACCAACCCAACAAACCCAAATATAAAGCTGAATCTCCAACCTAATCAAAAACAAACCACAATGGAAAGGGATGAACATATCAGATTAATAACATATAATGATAGCAGTCACAAAATGAATAATTTCTGTTATCAAAGCATCAAAGGGAAGAGAAAACACCAAAACAAGGCAAAAGATTGCCTCTAAAAGATATCTACCAAACATGTCCCAAATCAGTCCTTGCCAGTTTTTTTTCTAATTTTTTTGCACTGAAAAACTATATCAACCTATACTTAGCATATATGTACGAAAACAAACATAATGATATCTAAAATCTGATATCTCGAAGGTAAAACACAATGGCTGAAAAGAGCCACAAAATCATTAAAAAGGAAAATGGCAGGAAAAACACATGGACTTCTTTTCTAGGGAAATATAGATGTAGTTGTCTGCAGGGATAAATATTTCATATAAAACACTTCAAAAAGACACTATACTTGCTACAAAATAATCCACAATAATGATCAAGAGAAACTTGTATCAAAGTGTAAAGGTATGCAATAGAGGATGGTTTAAGAAATAATTCACAGCTAAGTGTCAACTTTCAAAATATTTGATATTAGCCACTTCCAGATGGACAGATGAGCAATTGCAGGGAGAGAGAAATTTGTTCAAAGCTATCCACTGCACTATAGCAGAATTAAATGATACAGAGCCCTTATGAAAATCTCACAAGAAATCACAGCAATCAGTCACAGAGGTGAAACCCAATTAGAAGAGAAACAGTTTGTGTTGTCCAGAAAACATTGCTGTATACGTAGAATATTTCTTAGTGGGTTCCATTTAGCTAGCATCCTTGAGTTTAAGCAAAAAAGTTCCAGAATCTATAATAAACGGGTGTCACTGAAAATGGCCAATACCAAAACTTCCTCCTTTATTTATTCTTCTAACAACAAAAGAATGCAATTAAAAATTTCCTCAAATAAACAAGGATTGTAGCCCTTGCACACAACATGAATAGAAGAGATTCTCCACAAATGGAAGAAGAAAATAATAAGTTTATCAAGCTTTAATTGGATCTAAGGGGAAAAGAGTCAAAAGTTTTGTCAATGACTTTCTCCAATAAACTCAATTGTTGTTTTTCTTCTTTGTTCTTTTCTTTTTTCGGAGAGAGAGAGCGAGAGAGAGAGAGAGGTGACAGAAGGGGTACAATCAAATCTGGAAATTAAATTTAATCTTCAATACTGGAATGCAACTGCTATATTTTTCTGTGAGTATTGAGTATCATTCCAATGTTACATACAGCTAAACATTTTCTACAGACCAAATATCTCATTATTTGTCAAGTAGAAGCTCAGATACGACTAAACTTGCATATTTGCATTGACTAGCAGAACCACCTTACATTCTGGTGAAAAAAGAATTATTGAGATGATAAACATTAACTTACTGAAGGGTAAGATTTAAGCATCGATGAGATAGCAATGTACACGAAAGCCAAGAAGCAGGGCCGATGGTTCAACCTTATAGCTAACGGTAATATCATGAATAAAATATTCATATGGAAAACTATCAAAAAGAAATTTCTGAAAAAATCAAAAACTTCTGCGAAGAAGTACCTGCATGAAGAAATCAGGCAGATAAGCTACACTCAAACACCTCAAAGGTCGGATCAAATTACACCATTACAAATACAACACATGTAACTTTTGGCTCACCATAGAACACCCATGTTTGGAGACAAATCTTCCATAGTGAGAATGAACCCATATGTACTGCAGAAACAAGATTAGATATAAGAAAAGTCCAAGATTTACATATAGCACCTTTTAATCTAACACGTTAAAAAATTCTGACAAGACCCAGAGAAATATATGCATCCAGCAGCATGAACAAATTTCTAGCATTTAGGTTTCTTAGACTTCGACTCTTCATCTCCAGAAACCAATGCTAGAAACCTCAAAAACCTTGCAACTCCTCTATAGCCAATAATTCCACAGTAAACATAAAATTACAATCACTCATCTCTTACCTGTCCTGTCCGCACTAGACATGCTCCCCGCGTAACTATTCAACCACCAATTTACATAGAACCCACTCTATTCCATACATATACATTGGTATAACCCAAATTCTTTCTTTGAGACTGTACATGTGTTACTCAAGGATTACACCAATTTTTTGTGTTGATTATATGCCCTTCTAGAAGAATACTCAGACTAGTTCAGTTCATACGTACCAGCTTTCGATAATTCAAGGAATAATATCTGCCTACGATCATATTAGCATCCTTTCTCATATAAGGTCACAAGTATTCTGCCTAGCAAACAGAAGTTACTGATGGAATATAAATATATATATATATATATATATATATAGATAACATGTGCGGAAGATGTAATATTCATTGAATACCTTTTAAACATCTCCCACATACTACCATTCTGTTTAACAGACATGCTACATAGTACCAGCACATAGACTGACCAGACACAAACCCAGAACAAAAAATGAATGACTGGTTTCCATGAAAAGGTTATAGGCCGCTTTGATCTATTCAATAGTTCCTCCTGTTGACAAGAGGTATCACTTGAGGGATTATTTCCACCATTGCAGCATCTTCTTCGTAGAAACAACTTCCTAGGGGGAGCATCTGGACCATAGCCAATCAAAAAAATCAACTGGGACAAAAGTAACAACAATTACTATACCTTGTGATTGATATACATAAGCAGCAAGGCAATTCACAAAAGCTGCCCACTTGTTGCTTTCAAGTATTTAACACATTCACAACAGACAATAAAGCATACCGGAATAATTAGAATGGCAGGATAAAGAGATAAATGCGTTGCCATAACCAATCCAAAGGCAGCCAATGACGGTAGTCCTGTGTTCCAACAAATAAGTTATATTTAGTTGCAAATGCAAATTCAAAAGAGCATATAAGCTGACGCACCCAACTACCCTTTCATGCATCTTCATGTTCATTTCAAATGATTCCAAGTGGTAACCTTTTTAAAACAGAATACTAAGACAACAAGAGTATTGCATGACACAAATTCCATAAAGAATTTTAAGAAATCCATATTTCATATAAAAAAACTAAATATGGCGAAACAAAGATGAAGGTATTAAAAAGGAATATAAAAATTGCCTGGCAAAAACCTTTAAATTTCATTAGCATTAACCAAAAAATGATATGCACAAGCCATAACTCTCAAGTACTTGGCAAAGGTTCAATCTTCTTACTTTTACATGCTCCACACAGGGATAATATGATGACCAGATTTTCAATTGGAGATGTTGACAAGCCCACTGAAGCCACAATTGTCAAAGGATTCCACAAGTATACAAGTGCGGCAATATCTCCAGAAGAAAGTATTTCTACAACCAACATGAATATTAGTGAGATGAGGAGCGTCCAGGGATGGAAACTTGCATAAAGAATAAACATTTTAAAGCAAAATTACCTTTATGATATCTATAAACTTCGATAAAATAATTTCCTCACCAAATTGAAAAAAACCCAAAAATAGTGGAAACGGGGAGAGAAATAAGTCAATATCATAATACAGCTATTGCAACTTTCCACTTCAAATTGTCAAGGTTCTATGTTTTCATTCTCTTTATCCAATTTTCCAGTAATTTAATAAGAGTATTTGCGCATTTAACATAGTTTAGTCAACAACATTTGTGGCACCCTAGCCAAACTATTTCTCTAAAAGTATCCTTACCCTTCCATTTTAGCCAATCACATGACAGATCTTCAGTGCTGAATCCAAGATGATTTAAACTATTTGACTAATCATGAAAAATTAGATACATTAAATGCATCATGCATTACATATATACTAGTTTTAATTCATTGCACTGAGTCTATTACACTCTGTTTGGTAGCAGGGAAGAAAGCTTTTGGATTATAATTGGTGAAAGATGAAATACCAAACTTTAATTTTTTTTAGGAAGACATGCTCCAATTCCATAAAATTTAAACTCCATAGTTAAATTTCGTGCCTAAAAATACACTGTAACATGTTTTCTAGTTGCTTCACGTGTAATTTCCTAGTTAAGAGAAAAGATATCCAAATCGCAAAAATCAGAACATCCTCTCAACTAAAACTTAAGAGAAGCATGTAACTATGCACAAAGTAAATTACCAGAACTTTGAGACAATTGAATAAGTTCTAGCGATTTCAAACTCTGACTGTATGACATCTGAAGAGTCTGACCAGTCACTCGAATAAGCATTGCACTGACAACATCTGCAAGCACAAAAAGCAAGCTGTACCCAAATGTGTTGATATTAACCATGTGACTGAAAAAAGAAAAAATTGTTTGAAAGAAAAAAATAATATGAAAGGGCAATAAAGCTCAAAGGTTAGATACCCTCAATATGATCAAAATCACGAAAACTAACTTCAAAAGATATCAGACTTCAGCAAACTAACAGAAAGGGCCTTTACTGTTCATTATTTATTTTTATTTCTTAAAAATTATCATTTATACATATATGCACAATTACTTGATCTTAATAATTTTTTTGTGTGTTGGAAACAACAAAAAAGCCCAAGTCTTGCCACTCAAGGCAGTGGGGCTACTCAGCCAGTTGACTAAAGCATTTCACAGAATATGACTATCTGGAAGTTTTGCTTTTAACTTTCATCATATACCTACTTTAAAGTTGGTAGATGATTAAAAAAAATTCGTAACAACTGTTTTCATTAACTTATAAGTACAACAACCATCAATATAATTATATAAACTAACTCTCAAATTGTAAAGTAAAACTTTCAGGCTTTCAACCCTAGTCCAAATGCATTACATGTTCACTTTATCTTGTGCAATTATCACTCATGTGATAAAATTCAACTGGCATCACAGATGATAGAATTGAAATTCAGATAGAATAGACAATCAAAAGTTCTAATTCCATTAGACCAAACACAAACATGACTGTAAAATCTGAAATACCAATATTCATACCTGCATTGAAGATGACTGGGTTGCCCTTCAATTCTGCATTGCAAAATAAAAAGGTTCAATTATTCACCATATAATTCAAGTATCAGAGATCAATTTGCAAATTCGTCTAAACTAACAAGTAACTTTACGCCTAGATTCAAATGACCTGCTAAAAAATTAAGCATAAGTGTTACCTCTTCACAGTGAGTGGCCCGAGCAGTGAAAGTAACAAAGGAGAACCATGATACATTGAACCTGCGAAACAAAAACAAATATACAAATATTAACAACATTTCTCAGCAAATAAAGATCAACGATAGAAGAAAATGATGATAAAACAAACCTGAGTAGGGCGACATCGACGACTGCTTCAGCCAGTAACCTTCAGCCACTGTGCAAAATTAAAATTAAAAAAAAAAGACGTATCAAAAATTAGAGTAGAATTTTGAATCTAGGCACGTATAAATATAAATAGAGAGTAAGAGAGATAGACCATACGACGACGGAGGCTGGTGAGAGGAGTGGAGACTTCGGGTCGAGAAGATAAGTTGAGATTTTCGGGGAAATAAATCAAGATTAGCCTGAAGATCACGGAAGCTATCACCCAAAACCAAAACGATGACGTTTGCTTGATTTTGCTTGGCCTCTCTTCTTTCTTCGTCTCCATTTTTGGGTAAATGTAGTCGACTGGTTTGTGCCGTTGAAGAGAGAGAGAGAGAGACAGAAGAATATTGAATGAAAATGTCTTTGGGTACAGGTCGAAACAACGGCGTCGTTTCAATAGTTCCGGTGTTCTCTGAGCACTGCTCGCGATCAATGGGCTTTGGCTATCTGCTTCGGGAAAAAACAACAAAAATAAAAAAGAAAAGAGCAACTACAGTTTTTTATTTTTTATTTTTATTTTTTTTTTACATTTTTTATTTCAGTTTAATTTACTTATTCAATTAACTAGTTACGGCATTGCAAATAATTTTTATAATTTTAAATAATTTTTAAAATTTTAAGAATTAAGTTAAGAGGATGAGATATAATTTAAATGTATTTGATTTTGTTTTTATAGATGACACAACATATTTATTTACATCCATTTTTTAAATTTTATTTTTATTTTTGTTTAAAGATATTCAAAATTGATGAAAATACATTTGCATCGTAACTTTATTTTTTTTGAAATGGATTAAATCTTTTTACATCATTCAATCAATTTTACATGAATAAACTAATATAATAATATAAATACTTCTCTGGACGAATTATACCAGAATTAGCATTAGTTAACATAAACTGATTGCAAACTTGAAGATGTAACTCAAAATTCTTCGACAAGAAATATTCCAAATTTTTTTTTTTTATATGTTCAAAAATAGATGGTATGTATATTTGTACCTGTTTTATACATTAAAAAAGTGTTGCTAAAGAAAGGTAAAGAAATCCTACTCTATAAATTTTGTTAAGTTTCCTAATTTGGAGTAAATTTTATATCTCCAATTGCACAACAAAAATTATTGAGAAAAAAAAAATAAACCTATTTTTTATGCTTTTTTTTTATTGAGAGATTATGAGCTCCATTTTCAATTGGGTGATCTAAGAAAAAAAATCGATAGATATATATTTAATTCATATAAATAAATTTTATTAAAATATATATTTTGTTTTCATAAAAATAAAACGCATCATGCAAATAAATAAAAATTTCGAACTTTGTAATGTTTCTTATTTTTCTAATAAATCCACAATGGAAGATCGATTTAGTTTAGTTGAGAGAATATTTGAGGTAATATATTGGTTATATTCATTATTGTTGTTTTTTTTTTTTCCCTTCCTATTTGGTTTTCCACTCAATTGGCTTTTTTTGTTTTCTGCCAAGACAGACAGACAGACAAAGCTGACAATAGTTTTCTTCAGTTCCCATTATCTTTAATTACAAATAAAATAAAAATTTGAAGACGGATATAAATAGACACGGGCCTAAAATTCCAAAAAATTCAGCAAATACAATTTAAAAATAATAAGATACTTGGGATGCACCATAATTGTATGCTACAAACATATCTTTCATTCAATAAATAAATTCATAAGATAATCATATCTTTCAACTGAATACTGTATTTGATATTATTGTGCTTTTATTTAATTTTAAAAGCACAACAATTAAAATTTATTTATAATTGTAGTTTTTTTAATTTTTTACAGTATTTTAAAAGTAAAACCTAATTATCGTAAAATTTTTTTGTGGGACAATTTATTTTTACGTTCATATTTGATATACACTAATACTATTACACATAAGTTATAACTTAAAAACTAAGACAATTTACTCTCAAACAAAATCTTATCTTATAATTTACTATAATATTTCATTTCTTCAACTTTTATAATCAAAAAAGTTTAAATCTAATTACCAACAATATATATATATATAGGTGGATTGGTTTGTTTACAGGCATTATTCTTATTTTTAAAAAATAGAAAATAACCAAAAAAAAAGCAAAAATAATTTTTTAAATTTTAACTAAAAATCAAACAAAAATTATTTATTCTTGTTTTTTATTATTTATAAAAAAATTTAAAATAATTTTATTTTAAAAATTATTTACGTAAATAATCTACTTTTTAACATTTTTATAAAATTAATTAATTTTATTATTTCTAGACAATTTTACCTACAATAGATAAATATTAATTTATATAATAAAACCTATTGTAACTCAATAGTGAGTATATTATTTGTTATCAATTTGGAATCCACAATGGGACTTGACTTTGGGGCTCGATTTGGAGCTCATGTTCAAGCTCAAAATCAAGCTTAATTGTAATTTCTTTGTCTTTTTTTTTTAATTTATTCATATTTTATATTTTATAATTTTATGTAAATTTTATTGTAAGTAAAAATAAATAAAATAAAATTATAAATAATAAAAGTTGAACTCGAGTCACATGGACGGTAAATAATGTACTTTTTACTCAATTATAATAATTTTTATCAATAAATTAAAATTTATTTGTATTTATGTGTTATGAGTTGTTATTATGAATAAAAATGATGGTAATATTATTTAAAAATAAAAAAAATTGATTAAATTGATAATTTTTTTTTTTAAAATAAGATTATTTCGAACAAGTGACCTAGCCTTGGCGTATACCAATCAGAACAAATCCGGTAGTCCATATCTTGAACGATACACGTACTCGCAAGAGGAGAGGAAACGTAGAACATTGGAGAAGCTTCAAATTACAAAATTCTCCACACCTTATATAAAGCCTTTCTTAAGTTCAGCACCATTATTTATCTCCCTGTCTCAGTTCTTTCTTTCTAAAAAAGAAACACAGCCACCGTCATCAAAAACTGTGAAAAAACTTGAGCTAAAAAATTATAAAACAAAAAATGGTTAGACCTAATCAAGAAGCAATCGATACCTTCATTAGCATCACAGGCGTCGGTGAATCGGTCGCAGTGCAAAAGCTGGAGGTATTTTATATCTTTCTGAAATTATTAACTGAATTCGACAATTATTTATTCGTTTTTTATTTGTTTTTATTGTAATTGTCGTGTTAATTTGCAGTGATTGACTGTCAGTTCGTTGATGACATGTAATTGGCTCCAAATTAGGGTTTATTTGCATATCTTTTAATTTTAGTTTGTTTATTAATTATCGATGGAATACTGACCAATGCTTTAATTTTAGGGTTTCACTTTATTTGTTGCTAATAGTTGTGTTCTTCAAAGTTTCTGTTGACGAATTATCTGAGGGTTTATAAGAAGGGAATTTTGTTCCATTGGTTGTTGAGTTTTAAGTTTATGAAAAAAGAAATTAATGCAGGATTTCAAAATTGATTGGTTTCTTTTCTATTTCTGGAATTTTTTTCTCTCATTCTTTCAAATTATATCTAAACTATTTTCACTGCTAAATTCACTAATCTTTTGTTGTTGTTACTCTGATTGGTACTTCTGTTAAGTTTGAATCTTGTGGATCGCGGTCATTATTTCTCGTGTCATCTTTCAGTGAACATTATTGTTTTTATGCATGGATCAGAAAAATTAGCATTGCATTTAGTTCCAGTATGGAAATTAGATGAGTTAAATAAAATCAATCAAAATTTTCGTTGTACATTACTAGGTTTTGGTGAAATTTAATTAGGTTTTTGTTGATAGGTTAATAGTGCAAATATTAAAAAAATGATGTTGAGATAATATACTTGTGTGTTAGGAGTTTTATGCTCGCCAAATTTGGAATTTTTTTATTGCATTGTGTTTGATTTTTTTTTTTTTTTCCCTGCTGGATGAATGCTCTAGCTGAATGCGAGCATTGCAGTAAGTTTTTTACGGCATGTTGTAAACTCTCTGATATTGAAGTCCTCATTATAATGCGTCTCATTGGACTTGTTCTTGTTCTGAGGATGCATATTTGTGCCCCTGATAATAATACTGTAGAATTGTTTGCCGAAATTTAGTTTTCTTTACTGCTTATTCACCTGTCATTCTTCCTTGAAATCAGGAGCACGGTGGTGATCTGAATGCAGCTGTGAATTCACATTTCAGCGAAGGAGATAGAAACACATCTCTGAACACGTCTGACCTTTCCCTTGATATTTCTTTTTCGTTTTTTTAAGAAATTCTGTACAATTTTAATTTCTATTACTCATCTTATGTATTTGAGTTTTCACTTTTGGGTTTTAGCCGTTGATAAAATACTGATTTATCAATTAAAATTATATAATTGTATATGCCATTCTAAAATTCGTAGTATGCTTAATGTTTTTTCTATTCATTAATCTTTACTTTATTGATTTTTATTTATTAGTTTTTTTCATGTTCAGTATCCCTCAAACATCTATTCCAGCAGCTCAGGATGATTTTATGGATGTAGATGATCCAATTGAATCTGGACCTCAAGAACCTCCGCTATCATTTACATCTGTTTCTAGAACTTTAAATCCGTTCTCACTGCTTGATCCAAGCATTCGTAGAAGCATTTTAGATGGTGGCTATGATTTTATGAATCGTGAACCATATGTAACACAACCAAGAGAGGTTAGAGAGATCCCCATAGAGTTTAAGGATGGTGGTGATCCATCTGGTCATGCTCCTACCATTGAGGATGTTACTGAATCTGCAAACGAACATGGCCCTGATAATCGAGGGACAGTCATAATTGATGAAGTGGATGAAGATATTCCGGCAGACACTACTGCTCAGTCCACACTACGGAATGATGGTTCTCTTGACAGCCATATCAGCCCCACTGCTCCTGCATTTGATGGTTTGCCAGGCTATGGCAATGACATAGAAGAGCAAATGATTCAAGCTGCCATTGAGGCCTCAAAATGGGAGGCTGAGGTAATTTTCTAAAAGATAACTTGATGGCATGATGAATGTTTCAGTATGATTTGTCATTGTGGATTTCTAGTGTAAATAGTCACTGAAGCATTTTCTTTTTGGTGCAGAATTTAAGTGATTGTGGGACTGAGCATAGGCAACCTGAATTCGAGGATGCCAATCTGGCACATGCAGTTTCATTGTCATTAAAGGTAATTTTTTCTCTTATAGTTCTCTTCCCTGGCAAGCATCTGTTCCTCACTTCACAAGAACTGGATTCAGACAGCAGAGCAAGAGAAAGCAATGCAGAATCAAGGTGGGGAAGTTGGTGCATCAATAGCTGGAGCTTCCAAGCCAGCTGAGATGGAGCTGGGAAAAGTGGCAACATCAAATGGAAGGTATTGTTTGAGCTGTAGCTCTGTAGGAGTTATATGTGTTTTTTAATAAGATTTTCTGCATCTCTCTGTTGTCCTGGCCATATTGAAGAGCAGTGACATGTAATTCTTTTGGAGCATTTACTGTGTTAGATGAAATTTTGTGAAGGTTTTGTGTTAATATAGGTTGGAGGGAGGAAGCTCATCCATCCCCAATGAGGCGGAAGATGTGGAGGAGCAGCCTCTTGTTAGGCACAGATCCAGGCATATGTCTTCTGGCTCTGTGGAATCTGTGAAAGAAGTTGGGGTTACTGAGGTTAACTCACCTTCAAGTCCTGGACAGCATGACATCGGCACTGATCCACAACACAATCGGGATGTTTTCCCTTCAGATGAGGTATCTTTCTTGCGCATTTTTTATTAAGAAAGTTCAACAAGAACTGCAGTTTATTACATTTGTTGTCCAAATATTTAGGCCAATTAATATATTTTGACTCGTTTACTTCCCTGAATAAAAGTGGGGTGGCATATCTTCCGAGGAGCATGATGAAGCAGTTATGCTTGAGGCTGCAATGTTTGGTGGAATTCCTGAGCGTGGATACCATTTTCCATATGCACCTCATCAGTTTATGCGACCTGAAAGCTCTTATCCTCGGCGGGTACCTCGTCCTCCCTCCCCTTCTTTGGAAGCTCAGCGCTTGATACGGGAGCAGCAGGTTTGAATTTTTTGGGCTCTGACCAAAAAATAAAAGTTCACATTTCTGGGTCGTGTGACTCAATTGCCATGTATTTCATTCATGCAGGATGATGAGTATCTTGCATCATTGCAAGCAGACAGAGAAAAAGAATTGAAGGCTAGAGAGGAAGCTGAAGCTCGTCGTTTGCAGGAGGAAGAAGCTAGAAAAGCTGCTCTTGAAGAAGAAAGACAAAAAGAGGAAGAAACTCATCGGAAAATGGAGGAGGAACAGGTACTTTGTGTATTGAGTTATATTATTCTCACGCTTTGAAATTTTTTTTCCTTATTTATCTTATTGTTGCCTGTATTATCTTCTTGTAGTGGATATCTTGCGTAATGCAACTACCTTTTTGTATGTCAAAGACATTTGGTCTCTGGTTTTTTTTCATTTTTTTTTCCATTTCGGACATAATTAAACCCAATCAGAAAGTATCATTCTGGACAAGTATATTTTATTTATCCTCTTAGCATTAGAGTGGGCATTATGTTTAAATAATTTACAGATCTGCCGTGTGAAATTCTATTTGGCAGGAATATGAAAGACAATTAGCAGTGAAAGAAGCTTCTCTGCCTCAGGAGCCAGCAGCAGATGATGAAAACGCTGTGACCCTTCTGGTGCGAATGCCAGATGGCAGTCGCCGCGGGCGTCGATTTCTCAAGTCCAACAAGTTGCAGGTAAGTTTGTGTGAAGAAGAATGCTTGATTTGCTTCGTGTAACTTTTTACCGTGGACACACCCTGATGGCAAAACACATCTCTTTGCAGTCTCTTTTTGACTACATAGATATTGGTAGGGGGATCAAGGCTGGCACTTATAGACTGGTAACATAAACTACCTCTATGATTCAATACACACACACACACACACACACACACACACATGTATTCTGAAATTATTTTGTATGGGTGGATTAATTGTGGAGGATAATACTGGTAATATATCAGATATTGTTTGTGTAATAATGTTATATTTCTTGAACAGGTGAGGCCATATCCCAGGCGTGCATTCAGCGACGGGGAGAGCGCTTTGACTCTGAATGAACTGGGTCTAACAAGCAAACAGGAAGCGTTGTTTCTGGAGCTGATCTGATTTCATCTACCCATTATATGTCTATGCTGCAACTCCATGTAGAAATTTAGAATTTAGTTTATTTTTAATACCTGGGGCATGAGCCATGAAGCTAGGTGGGAGATTAAGGGAGTTACGCCGGACCCACTAATTAATTATTATTTTTTTCTTATTTCCGTAGTAGTATGGAAAATCGAGTGCGTCTTTCATCATCAATTAGAATATATTTTCATTTAATTTTCCGTTTAACATATATACATTTTGATATGTCTTGGCCTTCGAACTGAAAGTAACTAATTGTTTTTTAAAAAGTGAGAAGAAAAGTAAAACGGAGCAATTTTGTTCCTACTCTAAAGATAAAAAATAAATTACCAAGAGAATTGGTCTGTTTAACCGTTGTGAGGTGAATACAAAAACGGAAATCTCTTTAAGAGTAGTCTTTTCTTAGCTGTATCATAATAAAATTAATGGTATTTTATTTTTAATCAAACTAATGAAATATACAAGTTGTATACGAGTTTTGGACTAAAATTGTCTATAACTGATAACTGAAAATGCAATAAAGATGAAATTTTTTTAAATTGTTTGAAGCTGTTTAAATTAAGTTGAAATTAAATTTTGCAATTTTTTAACTTACTCGAGTCAGAAATTGAACTTCAAATTAAGTGGAAACAATTTTTTTTTCAAAGTTATGATTATGAGATATTTTAATTTAAAATTGATATTTGTAATCAATTTAATGAAAAAAAAATAACATAATTATATCAATAAATTAATTTAAAAAATTATTCTTTTAAAAAAATTCAGTCCAAAAAGCTACAAATTTATTTTCAGGCAATTATGTTTCACCTTTTGTTGTAAGATGCCATTATTCGTTTTCAATATGCTGTAAATTTTTAACCCCTTTATTACTTCAAATTTTTTTTATTTTTTAGTGAAATAAATAAGAAATTCGGGGATAATTTGTTTGCATTATTACCTAGTTAAATCTTTTAAATATCTTTACATTTTGCAAAAAAAAAAAAAAAAAAAAAGCTTAATACATTAATGAAGCCCTGAAATAGGTCCCAGAAAAGGAAATTTTATTCCTCGTGAAATGGCAGGCCTACCCTTCCTGGTCCGACGTGGCACAGTGACAAAAAACCAAAAAATCTGGAGCCCAGTCAAATCACTAATGGCGGCTTGTTACGCGCCACGTTTCTTAAAAGTAGCAAAGTTAAGGAAGTTTGGAACGAAAGAGAACGATGCAAGTACTATAGCAGTATTGATAACAAAACAAAACAACAAAAGGAAAAAATATATATATATATTTGATCATGGGTTGGGTTATATAAAAGCCAACGGTCAATTGAACGGGCATCGGGAGACAGGCACGTGCACCCTACATGAACGGCAATACAACCCCCTAGTCCTAGAGAAAGAATAAAATCACTTCCGTACACCAACTCCTTTGCTCTCCCCAACGGTCATATTTCACCGACATGTCTCAACGGTCACTTAGACTCGTTATCTCCGCCGTCTGATTGAAATCTAGCGATACAAAAACGAAGTTCCCATTGACTTTCTCGAACATACATTTCACTCCTACCATATCAAGAGACAAACACCTAAAAAGAGCAATGATCAAGACAGCCCACAGGCCATGAAAGTAGTAGTTGATAGGCTTTATAGTATAGTATAGAGTATTAGTAGAGAAAAACCAGAACAAAAGGGTGCTAGTATTAGTATATAAAAACACAAATGTTTTACGGGTTATGGTTCTTTTGGGTTTTGAGTGAGATGATATGAGATGAAATGCATTAATATTTACATGGACTGCTGCTGCTCGATCATGGTTTTCTTGAGTTTTTGAAGTTTCTCGAGGTGGGGTTTTCTTATTTGTTTTGTTTCTGCTTAATTTACCCTGTGCCATGGATTTGTTGTTGGCTTCAAATGCTGCTGTTCTGGCTGTCAAGTTTCCTACGAGTTCCAGCTACCCACTTGAGCAAGTATGTGTTCATTTTACTTCCTTTCATAATGTGGATTCTTTTGTGAAGAAACAATGAGTTCTTCGTGAAAGTTTTGGGATCCGATGATTGTTTTCTTATAGGTGTGTTTGATTAGTGTTCGATTCTTTGATTCTTTGGGGTTGGGTAAATTTTTTCTTTCGTTTTCCTTCTTTCAATATTCTTGTTCATCAATTGCATACTCATTTATTGTTCACATAGGAACACTGAAATTCCATACAAACCTTTTTCTTGATTTTGTTATATTCATCGGATTCCTATTGTTTTATAATTTTATTGAAAATTCACACACTCACTTTAGACTATCTCTCTAGATTCATATTGTTCAATATATTATTCTTCTAGGCCATAATATTATACAGAAGAATCTGCACAGTATTAAGTCATACATTCCATAGCAATACAGAAATATAGGAACAAAGAGAGATAGGAAGTTGAAAAGAAAATAGGTTGGGTGGGTGAATTGAATTTGAAAGGAACGAAACCAAAAAAAAAAAAAGAAAGAAAATAGGAAGAATATAGAGAATGTTGGCCGGGTGTTCTAGTTCTACATTGCTGTCACCAAGGCATCGATTGAGAAGTGAATCGTCTGCACAATTTCCAGCCTGCCATTTCCAGTTGCCTTCAATGAGCACACAGAGACTGGACTTGCCATGCAGTTTTTCTCGTAAAGAATCTTCGCGGTCACAGCCCATTAGACCTGTTGGCCTCTCTGTTGAAAAGCCAATTGAATCAAAGACTAGCAGTTGTTCTCTGAAGCAAAATATCCGCCTACCACCTTTGGCAACGAGCACGCAGAGAGAGATCAAAGACGAGTTTTGGGAGAAGGGTAAGAGTCTGAAGAGGTTTGCAGAAGGAGGCGTGGTTGATGATGAGTCTTGCATTAACAGGGCTAAAAGAAAAAAGGGTAGCAGTGATGGTAATAATGATGATATATGTGAACGTGGAGGTGATAGTTTGAGTTTATGCCAGTTGGGTGGTGGGAACTTTTGGTTTCAGCCAACTTTAACAGGCCAAAATGTCCCCCGAGTTCCTTTTAATTTGACCTGTTCAGGAGAGGAAGACAGGGTTTGTTTTGTGCCTAGTGAACTGATTTCACCACCTTTGCCGTTGTCAAACAATCCTTGGGTGGAATCAGTTGTAACTGCGATCACAGATTTGGGTGAAAAAGATGCCGATGAGACTAGCCATGGGTTGCCGAAGGAGGTTTCATCTTCAAATACATCATCAGAGAGTCAGAGCTTGGCACTTCACATACATGAGAATCCAGTGGAGCATGAGCATGGTAATGGGTCTAATAATCCTTTTCCTTGTCAAGGTGGTGTGGAGGCTACTGAGGAGGATAACAACCACCAAGGCGAGAATCAAGGATTTGAGCTTGTTAGCTTACTTACAGCCTGTGTTGAAGCAATTGGGTCACGAAATATCCCTGCCATCAACCATTTTATTGCTAAGTTGGGAGATCTTGCTTCTCCGAGAGGAAGCCCTATTAGTCGTTTGACTGCTTACTACACTGAAGCTTTAGCTCTTCGTGTTACAAGGTTTTGGCCTCATACTTTTCATATTAGCCCTCCTCGAGATCTTGAACGGATTGATGATGATTCGGGCACTGCTTTGAGGCTTTTGAATCAGGTGACTCCAATTCCAAAGTTCATTCAATTCACAGCGAATGAGGTATTGTTGAGAGCTTTTGAAGGGAAAGACAGGGTTCACATTATTGATTTTGACATTAAGCAAGGACTTCAGTGGCCGAGTTTGTTCCAGAGTTTAGCCTCCAGGACTAATCCTCCAAGTCATGTTAGAATCACTGGCATAGGTGAGTCCAAGCAAGAATTAAACGAAACAGGAGATAGGCTTTCTGGATTTGCTGAGGCACTGAATTTGCCTTTCGAGTTCCATCCGGTTGTAGACAGGTTAGAAGATGTAAGGCTGTGGATGCTTCATGTGAAGGAGAAGGAAAGTGTGGCAGTGAATTGTATTTTTCAGTTGCACAAGACACTATATAGTGGGAACGGAGGAGCACTCAGGGATTTTTTGGGGCTTATTAGGAGCACAAATCCCACAGTAGTTCTTATGGCAGAGCAAGAAGCTCAGCACAATTCCCCTTTCTTGGAAACAAGAGTGGCCAATTCATTAAAATACTACAGTGCTTTGTTTGATTTAATGGATGTATCACTCCCTTTGGACAGTCCAGTTAGGATGAAAATAGAGGAATTGTTTGCAAGGGAAATTAGAAGTATTGTTGCTTGTGAAGGAAGTGACCGGTTAGAAAGGCATGAAAGTTTTGATAATTGGAGGAGGCTGATCGAGCAAGGAGGGTTTCGATGCGTGGGGATTAGTGAGAGGGAGATGCTTCAGAGTCAAATGCTGTTGAAGATGTACTCTTGTGAGAATTATTATCGTGTTAAGAAGCAGCAGCAGCGGCAGCAAGGGCAGGACGAAGATGGAGCGGCGCTTACTCTAAGCTGGCTAGATCAGCCTCTTTATACGGTCTCAGGGTGGGCACCTACTGATGTTGCTGGCAGTTCATCCTCTTTTTCTCAGCCAGCTTGAGTTTATTTTCCTGCAGGAGGGATGGGCTTCTCTTTCTTCACACAAAGCAGACCCATCAGTTTTCATTCCATTCCATTCAATTCTTGCATAACACAGAACAAAGAGGGACACAAAATTCTTTGTAGGTAGAGAGAAATCTGTCATTATTATTATTATTCTTTCATTCTTTCTATTTGTTGCAGATAAGAAAGATATTTCATTGCTGATAGGAGTCAGAAACATTTGTTGTAGCGTCGTCTGACAATGAATACACAGTAGTACTGTAGGCTTTTCATACCCATTCAGTTTCCTTACAGACAGGCCGGGTCTAGATTTCTTCAGAGTCCTGTAGTATTTGGTGGTCAATCAATTTGTGTTTATTCTTTAATTCTTTTTATAAAGTTGTTATTATTGTCTGAGTTCTTAGAAACATGTATCTCTCTCTATAAATGAAATGGTTTTATTTGATTTTTGTTTTATTACTCTTCCTCCCTGCCTAATTTATTATTTAATTCTTCTCTTATATCTTAATTAATTATTGAGACAGTTCTTTTTCGAGTCTAATAAGGTAATGATCCTTAATACCCAAGATTAGAGAAATATTTATATCAATTTTGACAACATTATTTTTCATTAAGTTATTGAAATGGAATATGACGTAAACTTATATTTTTTATTATTTAACTAAATGTATCATTCTTTTAACTTTAAAAATAATACCCGTCAAACTCTCGTTCATTAATCTAATTCATAAATTTGAAGAAAATAAGAATAATTTAGTATAATTACGATTAAAATAAATAAAATATTTAAATCAATCGAAAAAAATTTAATAAATAGTGATTTCGGTAGGTATTTTTTAAATGTAATAAGATAAAATATATCCTCATCAAAATTTGAGGATGCATATATCAAATTTTATTATTATTATTATTATTATTATTATCTCAACTATAATTTATAAACATTCTTAGGAGTTACATGGTGCTTACTAATAACTCTTTGTGGTCAATAATTGTTTTTAGAAATATGCTTCTAATTTTTATAGCGAGAAACATTAATAATTGAGCCATATCATATACTCATAATATGCCAAATGATTAACTATCAAAATAAGATTCTGGGATATTTTAAATATGAATTGTAACTACAAAAATAAGATCGTGTAATACTCTAAGGTTGTATTTGTTTTAAGGGAAAAAATGATAAAGGAAAAGAAATGAAAAAGGAAAGAAAAAAGAAAAAATGAATAACATTCTTTTGTTTAGTTAATGAAATAAATGAAAGAATGGTTTTAATTATATTTTATTTACATAATAATACTTTTTATATTAGAATACAAAATAATTTATATATTTATTAATTTAAAAATTAAATTAATTTTAAATTTTAATTCTAACTAAATTATAAAATTTTAATAATTAATTTATTAAATAAATATTTAAATTTTAACTATGTAAATATTTTTTAAATTACATAATAGCCTTTTAATTTTAATTTTTTATCATTTTATTGTTAAAAAAATTACCTGTTAATTTTATGTGTAGATATAATTAATTTAATCTTAAAAATTTTAATATTATACCACAAACATATCTAACAATTTATTATCAAAAATTAAAAATTTAAAAAATAAATAATTTAATTTTTTAAAATAAAATAAGTTTATAATAAAAATAAATATTTACGTAATTAAATATATACAAGAATAAAATTAAAAATTACTATTTTAATAAAGATAAAACTATAAAATCTTTTTTTTTAATTTTTAGAATATAAATTTCTCACTAATAATAAAGGAATCTATATTCATTCGCATTGAAAAAAAAATCCTCTTTCTTTTTTTTTTTTCTATCTATTTTTTATAAAAATAAATAAAATAATTCAAATTAAATTACCTCCTTTTTTTTTTTTTCTTTACTTTTTCCTTTCTTTTCTTAAAAACAACACACCATAAGTACGGACAGTAAATGAATATAATATATCCCCAACAAATACTGCTAAGGCCATATAAACAGTTTGACGAATTTCTAATCTCAAGATAAATGTTCTGTACTCTTGAAAATGAAGAACAGCAACAAAAACAGCGGCCTCCATGCACGTACAACATTTCTTCTCATCTGCTTGTCCGCAAACCGGCTTACAATAGTGGTTCATGCTCATTTAATAACCGAAACTTGCATGAAATCGTATCTGCATATCTGTATTGCGATCAGACCCTCGTAGCTCCAGTGCCAAAGACGTAAAAGACCTAGCACGAATCTTGGTCCAAAAATGCATAGAGAACAACAGGCCCGGATACGCTTCAAGTGATGCGCAAAGTTGCAGGCAAGCGACCCGAAACTCCAGCAACTTCTGTCCAGATGTGAAATTGATTATCAGGTGGCTATTAAAGATGATTTTGGAGGAGCTATGAAGGTCCTGGAAGCGAATAATTACAAGGAAGCTGCCGATTCAGCATATGTTGGAGGTGCAAGAGGACCGGTTGACTGCCAAGGCACGGACGCTGATAAGACCTATAAGGCAGAGGAATAGAGATATTGCTTACTTGCGACTTGTAGCACAGTGCATTATATCGTTTATTTTCTGAATAATTATGAATTAATTTTCTCGTTTGTGAATCCCAAATAATTAACAACTCCGAATCAATAAAAATGATCTGTTTTCTTATTTTTCAGAAGATTATGTTGTTTTAATGATAGACCGTCAACTGCGATGCCAACAGCTAAAATGAGTCCACAACCTCGTTGGTTAGTTAGGGCTTCAAACTCGGCCCACTATAAAATAAAATACGAGTTTCAATTTTCAAAAGAAAATAAATAAAGTACAATTGCAGTGAATGGTTTTTTTGTTGTTGACAAGCCACTTAGTTGTATGTATCGTACAACTGCGATAAATGGATGTGATGAGTGGGGGGGTGATTGAATTGACAAGATGTGAGTACCATTTTGTGATTGGGGGATGCAGCCAGCCAGCCAGCCAGCCCCTCCGAGCTGGACTCCATTAGTTCATGGTTCGACATAATAATAAAGAGAAGAGGACAAGTTGCCCCGGCCGGCCCTAGCCTCAGCCCAGCTCCACCTGGCAGGCCGCTAATGTCCTTATCATCATCGTTCAAGACAAATGTACAGTCATCTCATGATTTTATTTTTTTGTTTTGTTTTGGTTTTGTTGGCTGCTATTATTATTATTTGGAAAAAAACGAAGCTATAATATATAATTAATTATTCATTCATAATATCATATTTTATGATAATTGTTTTTGTGAACACAAGAGTCAATTGATTTGCGGCCTAAGAGAGCAGTTGGCTTGGGCTTGTTAATAATATTGTATTGTTTAGTCATGTTCGTTCGTTGAATATATTATGCGAAGGCGAGAGGGAACAATTCTCCTTCAACATGCAACTAGCACATACATTCCATTAGTAAAGTAGTAGCACCACCAATATTTCCAATTAAAAGCAATGTCATGATATATGTATATATAGAAACTAACGCTGCTGCTGAGAGGAGATGAGATACCGAACCCGGTTGTTGGCTAGGCTACCTACCTAATTCTATTTTTATGTATACCTTCCACAAACCACATGCTTTATAAAATAAATCAAAGGAAATCGAGCTCACCGACCTCTTCATACAAAATTAATTTTGATCGTACATAAATGGATCAAATGCTGATCTGGTTTCTAAAATTTTCATTGCATACCCATCAAAACACACGTAATAGTGTTCACATAACAACTGAAGATGTAGCGGGATCCAACTGACTTTATTAAAATTACAAACGGCTCTCCCTCCCCCATTCCTTGTCCTATTACAAAAGGCTCATTTCCTATTTAAACGACAAGTGTTTTTAAGGTTGTGGTTGACACGCCCCCCGCTGACTCGCGCTCAAAAGAGACGACCCTCTTGCTACGTGTTATACAATGAATATCTCTCTCTCTCTCTCTCTCTCAACCCTTATATTATAATTTTAGAATATGCTTTAATAAATAAATAAATGTGAGGGGTGTGTCTTAAAAGTGCAACGTGGGTGTGGTATGAACCATAAATCATGCGTGGATAAGACAAAAGGCATTGTGTTCATTTGGGCGGTCCACCTACAACTTTGATCCAGTCTGATTAATTCAGTTAAGATTGACTTCAAATTCATTAGAACTCAACAGATTCGGGCATAATAACTAAATTTCCAAAAAATAAAATAATAATAAATAATATTAGGGCATGCCACTCTGGACTTACTTAGAGATGAGACATGATATTATTATAATTTGTAATAAATACGATATTTATTGATAACTAGCATTGCATTTAGATTGTAATATTGTGCAACTAAATAGTTAATATTATTGTTATTATTATTATTATTATTATTTTATCATTTCTGTATGGTCATTGTTGCAAGTGTACAACTAACTACTGCTTGCGTATCATCTGCTACTACGCATGACAACTCAAATTCTGGATATTTCTGCCTACAATTTGACGTTCCAAAATTCCCAAATCAAATAAAACATTTGATTGCAATTAACATTTACGACAAGTTACTTGACGCAAAATATCAAAAAAGAAAAAGAAAAAAAAATCTTTTGGTCCAAATGTCTGTCAGAATCATGTGCACAAACAAATGGTTTATTTTCTCTCTCATTGTCTGCTAGTGCCAATGTAATTCCTTTCATTTTCTAATATTACTACCACTACCACTGTTCCCACTTACTTCGAATCAATTATTAATGCCAGGAAAAGAAATAGATTTTGTTTATTTAAATGTAAATATTAATGATTACTAAATTTAAAATTATATTTATTTATTTATCTATACTGTAGACATACATACATACATACATGCTAGTAATTATGTGAGGTTGTGATAGTGGTCTCTTATAACAGTAACAGTTTCAGGAGCGTGGATGGATAAAGAATCAGATAAGATATAATATAATATAAATAAATAAATAAATCGATGATAATTGTTAAAACAGAAGGATTATTTGACGGTTTTTAATTGATAATTAATGCTGTTAAATCTAATCCATTCCATTCTATCAATTTTTATATAATATTAAATATTCAATTGTCTTCCGTATAAATCCTCTCTGTCAGCCCCCACTTGTTGTCTTTATCTCTCTTTTTCACGTCAAACGAACAGACAAAGCAAAGAATCAAACCTCCGAGATGTTTACGCGTCCAAAGACATCTGCAAGATTTTTCTGAGCCTCCTTTCCTGTGTCTGTCCTCTGCTTTACAAAGCTTTTTATTCACAGAACTTTCTAGGCCTCTGTATTTTCCTTCTTCGGCCCTGTGCCTGCTCTGTTTTTCGTTTTTCGACTTGATGGGTGCGCGTCTTTCTGCTTTATTCAGAGATCCAAATGGTTTATCTCCTTCTTCGGAGATAAAACCAAGTCTTGGTGACCTCCCTGAGAGTTGTGTCGCTTCGATTATTGCGTATTTGGATCCGCCAGAGATTTGCAAATTGGCTAAGCTTAACAAGGCTTTTCGTGGGGCTTCTTTGGCTGATTTTGTTTGGGAATCAAAATTGCCTTCAAATTATTCGATTTTAATCCAAAAAGTGTTTGGTGATCTCAAAGGAAATATGGGTAAGAGAGAGATTTACGCCAGGCTTTGTCGAATGAATACTCTTGATGGTGGCACCAAGGTAATTAGTAATTTTTTTCTTCTTTGGTTACGAGGTAATAGCGGAAAAAAATGAAATTCTTCTGGGCGTTTTGTTAGTACTTGGGGATTATCAACAACCTTTAATCATAAGTTTTGTTTATTTATTTATTTTCTGAGCAACTAACAGCATAATTTGATTCGACTCATCGGATTTTGAAGAAAATAAATAAATAAACGAATTTTTTTTTTTTTTTAAGTTTTCGAATTTTATGTTTTCCTTTAAGTTTTAGCGATCTTTTCATTATTGAGCGCAATTAGTTCTCCTTTTCTGGTTGGTTTCCATATTTTGTCATTTTTGCAGAGAGGGATTTGCAAATTTAATAGTTTAGGCATCTAGTCATCTTGTTGATGAATTTTGCATTTTTTGGTTTTTCGCAGAAAGTTTGGCTAGATAAGCGTTCTGGTGGTGTCTGTTTATCCATTTCTTCAAAGGGGTTATCGATCACTGGTATTGATGACAGAAGATATTGGAATCATATACCGACTGAGGAATCTAGGTGAGATTTTATGGAACTGTTTCTAATAAATTTCCATGATGGTGGGAAATTTTTCGTATTCTTATCACGTAGTATCTTTTAGATATTGGCTGAGAAAAGGGTACGGTGTTCCGTGCAATTTCTTGCTGGATTTCTTCAAAGTAGGTTCTTTGTTATTTTTACTGTCAGTTTTTAGTTATATCCTATGAATCTTGATTATGTGGTGCCATGATATGAGGGGGCTGCATTTCTGTCCTTGGAAACGTATAGCTATTTTACAAGCTTCCATCCCAGGGAAATGTAGATAGTAGATTATGACTGGAGTTCATATTGTTTTCGACCACTTTTCCTTTCTGGAGGCTGGAATTCTGGTGGGATTTCGTAGTTTTTAATACTATATTTTTTTTTTCCTTTTTTGACTTCAAGTTTTAACTTAAGTTGTTGATTAACGAATGCATCTTGACTAGTTTTCTTTTTCCAACCAACAATTTTTTTAAATATTATGTAGATAATAAGGTCATTTGTTGCTTGTTACCTTTTTTAAGTCCTTTTTTTTTCTGGTTTGCGGGGGTACTACAACAGTATGATAGTTCTCTCAAAACGCATTTTAAAGTGACAACTGTTTATTGGTTGCATGTAATAAAAGTAAAGATTGATGGTAGCAGATTTGTTTCCTGTGATAATGTTGCTATTGTTTGATGTACAATTAGAATAATATGTATTATTATTGCTCTTAAAATTGCAAAAGATAGCACTGGAATTGACCGAGAGTTTCTTTTTCTTGTGTTTAGATTCAATTCAGTTGCATATCTTCAGCAAATCTGGTGGTTTGAAGTTAATGGGGAGGTTGAGTTCCCGTATCCAGCAGGAACATATAGCACATTCATCAGAATGCAGTTAGGACAGGCGTCCAGGAGATATGGTCGCCGGATATGCAATACTGAACATGTCCATGGTTGGGATAGAAAGCCAGTGCAGTTTCAGCTGTGGACTTCAGACGGTCAACATGCTTCATCTCAACGTATCTTGAAAGAACCTGGAAAATGGATTCAGTACCACATTGGGGATTTTGTGGTGGAGAATGCCAATCGATCAACAAAGATTAAGTTCTCTGTAACCCAAATTGATTGCACGCACACCAAAGGGGGCCTCTGTGTAGATTCTGTTATAATATGCCCTAGTATTGTACAGAGGCGCTAAAGCGTTTTTGAGCTGCATTTAGGCGCTCTGTGTAGGAAATCCCCCACATATCGTAGAGAGGTAGGGTAACGTTAGAATGCGGAATCAGATACTAGTAGCCAATTTTAGTCTGTGTAATGAGACTATTGTACAAATTAGTATCTATTAATGTGTAATTATCAAGGGCTTCGTATGGTATCTTGTGTATGAGTGCTACTTGATAATGTGATATAAAATTGGCAGTGATATCTGTCTTTCGTAAAGAAAAACTAGCTTCAATTTCGTTGTTGAGTACGAAGAAATGTTTTATCTGGGCTTATGCTAGAAATGAGGTTGAAACATACCGGTCCTGGTCGTGTTAATATTTCAGCTACCACTCTTCTAGGCCCCCCATCCTAATCACGTTCTTCGTAATCTCAGCCGTTAGACATGTGAATACGATATTTGGCTGTTGGGTTTCCCACAGATCGGTCAAATAAGCAGGATTGAAGGAAGAAAAACAAGAGCCTCCTCTGTTATCAGTTGTAACAATTTGGTAGTACACGGTTTATATAATCCAGAATGAACAGTCATGGCATCCATTATAGTAAAATTTTGCAAAACCAGTTGTAACAGGATTATACACCATCTGTTATTAACATTATAATTATGGCTCTGGCAGAATATTGACACCCTTGGATTAGAGAAAATAAAATTATATTTTTGTTTTCACACCACCCAAAAGCATAAGAGTACACATTTCCATCACTTTATACCTATACTGGCGGATGCAGCTTACATTGGTATTAGCTTTGTGAGAAAGCTAGATTACACTTGTTCAGCAGTAATTAACAAAGCTGTTACCCACCAAAAACTTCCATTACCGAAAAGCATAGATATCTTTTTGCTTCAAGATGCCATTTGATTAAGCTGTGTGTTTTGCTGAAATTAACTCAAAATGAGCAAAGTCATGCCTTCCTATGGTAGTTTAGGTCACAACCACCACCATCAGAAATCCTTACATAAATATCTTTTTGCTTCAAAATGCCATGTGAAGAAGCTGTGTTGTGCCAATTCAATGAAATTAACTCAAAGAGCAAAGTCATGCCTCCCTATGGAAGTTTTATGTCACAACCACCACCATCAGAAATCCTCTTATCAAAATACCCACCAATCATGCTCTGAATAAATTCAGGCAAATATTGTTCTTTTCTAGTCAAGTTGTCATTACCATAAATACTTGATCGTGCACTTGAGGCAGCAGTGGTAAAAGAGCTGAATTTCCCCGCAACACTATTAGTCATTGGGGTTCCTGAGGTTTTCAGGGCTGCTGTGCTGTTTTCATCAATGCCTCTCCCCACCCTTGTCATGGCTGGCAATCCAACAACTTCACTATTTGTAGTTTTATGGTTCACTTTTTCCACCACACTAGCTCTACTACCCCTGCTGCTGGCTGTTCTGCTGTTATTGATCATCTCCTGCAGCAATTTTTGGATGAGATGCTCATCTGTCTTCCGGTTACATTTTGAAGAATTGAAACTTGATAAGCTATCAACTGATAAATTCTGAACAAATCCAGACTTTGAGGTTTCATAACCTTGGAATGATTTTGAAGATGCACAAGACCCATTATACAAAGAAGACTCCAGTCTCCCCTTGCTCGTTTCCAGGGTTAGTGAGTTCTGCTTCAGCAATCTCTCATAATAACCAAGGGAAGGCATTGCTTCTTCAGAGGCAGCCAAAACCCCAAAACCAGTAAAATTTGAGCTATCATTTTTACTATTGTCAAGGACAGGTAAATAAGCCATCAACTTTGTCCTGTCATTTAACGGACCCTGAGCACTTCCCTTTTCTTGTGACTCATGTTTCAGGATTTTGCTTGAGCTTGTTCCTTGAGAATAATTCTTCAAGCTCTCTAAAATCAGCAGTTGTATCAGTATCAGATATGATTTTGCATGCCAGTATCAAATCAATTAAGAAAGTAGTCCAAAATTAACACCTCTAGTCAAAGCAGAATCATCAAGAAAATATCATGGCTGAAAGAAAAATAAAATAAAATAAAACACTTCCCAAGTCGTTTATGGTAAAAGTTTTGTGCTCAAATCTGCTTTTGTGAAAACAAACCATAACTATCTTGCATATAATGTTTAAGATATTAGACAGTTAACCTGCAAATTGCAGGCAATACTGCTTAGGCGCCTTAGGAGCCTCTGCTTGAATTGAAAGTAAAGTGAAGCAAAACATAGGCAGAAATCACTCCATTTTTACTGTAAAATGCAAAACCCTTTTAAAATGAAAAAGCATTTGTAATTAAACCAAAACCAAACTCCAAATGAAGAAAGCTCGGATCTATATGATATAGCATGCTATCAACATGACTATGAAAAAGGTCACTTACCTATAGGTCCACTGTTATTAGTCAAGCTGAAAGTAATCAAGTCATTCATACTGCTTACAATTTCCGCTATCTGTAAGACAAAATAATTTGAATCCAGAATATTATGTCAATACTTGAATTACTTTTCAGCTTCAAACAAATTGAATTATCTTGACGCACCTGCAAGCACCTGACATATCTCTTGGGAAATCCCAAATTATCAACCAACTGTAACTCCAGATCTCTTGCCAATTGACAGCTGGCCGCGAGAAACCTTAATGTGCAAAAAAAAATGATCAATAACTAATGATGTTTATGGCCTTCTATCACCAAAGGCCGTATTTTACACATATATTTTGTTCACAAATATTCCCAGCCATGAAGTTCCTACTTTCTAGATGCATAAAAAGCAAATAAAATGAGAGTACAAAATATAATTCATTATATAATCTCTCTTTAATTCATGATATAATCTCATTTGAAAACATTGCAGGAAATAGACCTGCAGAATCGTCACAGCTTCAAAAGTTTCCTCTTCATTCATCAATCAACATAAGGAAAATAGCTATCGTTGAGGACCTCAAACAAAGGCCAATTAATGGGATGCAATCATACAAAACTTAGCATGCTAGTAAATAAATTGCCACACTTCAGAATTACCTATTTGTATGAAGGTAAATAACATGTTTGATTGTATAGTTAACAGATTGGTTTAATCAGTCGAGTGGGGTATCACAAACTCAGGTTACAAATTTTGCATATGTGGGTGGGTGCAAAATTTCTTTGCAATTTGCTAGGAAGAGATTGAACTCTTACATATTGCAATTTGCTTGTAAATCATGCTGTGATGCCCCGTCAGAGCCACCGGCACACTGATATTTTTGTGCAGTTTGATACAACTGATTAACCTGGAACAGGGGATATTGCAAGAATATAAGTAGCAAGACGGTTGCCCCACATAGGATACCCTGAGCATATAATCACATTTCAAGTACAAGATCACATCAAAGTAGGACCATCTACCATCTTTCCAGGACTGTTAATAAAGAACAGACCACATAAATATGAAGACCCAGTACCTGAGGAGCAACCAAATTGCGAGGCAAAAATTCCTCATGATGCCAAGAACAAAACTCCCAAGACTGTATCTGAAAAAATAATGGACACATAAAAATGAGATTATCATGGTTAATTAACCTTACAATTTAGTCTGAAATGGGCCTTAACTAACCTTCAGATCGGGAGTGAATACTATACGAAGTTTACCCTCACGAACAACACGAAATTGTTCATAGACAATCTCTTGAACAGCTTTGCTATATTCCAACATCATTAATCCAGAATATAGAACACACTCGCGTGGCAGATCAAGATACAGGAGTTCATCAACCACACCACTCTCAAATGCTATTTTATTAAGCCTTGGAAGGGCTTCCAAATTTGCCTCTGCCATGAAGACAAGGATAGAAGAGGTCACATACCATCAAACATGTTAGCTGATCACGGAAACCATTATCATTATTAACAACTTTAAAGATGTCACAATAACTTAGAACCAACATGAGCTACTAAAATTCGTACCAAACCCCCTTCCTGATCTAGAACCACATAGATCACACTGCCAGGCATCCTGCAAAGATAAAAGGAGAAAATTTCTATTTTCAATTTCAAGCTAAGCAAAATCAACATATTTATTTTGGGAAAAAAAGGTTACAGACGAATCAACCTTATATAGGAGCATATGCACAAAAAATAGTAAACAAGTGTACACATGGATAAATGAATCTGCCTTATGTCATAAATTTCATACAAACCAAGCTTATATAAAAATAGAACAACAAAGGAAATGGACATGATATTCATACTTGTATATCATTGATTAAGAAAACAACAGGCGGCTCGAAAACTAACCATAGCTGCCTTAGGGAAAACACCAAGGGTATGGTGTCCCACATTATCATACAAAGACAAACACCACCTTTTCTTAGCACAAGGGGCATAATACTCGGTCACAAATTTCCTCCAGTACGCAATGCCATTGTCCTATAGCAACAAAAGATAAGAGTCAGAGCACATCACCATACTGAGAGTGATAGCAAGAAGGTGTGTGAGGAAAACCCACATATGTTCTGTCAACTCAATGTCCTAAACGTACATAGAAATGGGAGTGAAGTAGTTATACAATTAAAGTTCTAACTCACAGATGGCCTGTGCCGCAGATGATAAATGTATTGCATTATCCGGCGTGAACATACTCCACTATGCAAGGCATATGCAGCAGGGACTTGATGTACCACCTGCTCTAATTGGTGCTGCCTCATCTGCTGCTGCTGCTGCTGCAGCTTTTTTGTGTCAACTCCCCCTATTTGCGTAGCAGACAGCAAAACTTTTTGCTGCTTTTCTTTTTTTGACTTAATCTGCAAGAGGTCCAATCTGGGTTTCTTGTGCACGTCACTTGAAGTACAAAGATCAAGGTCTAAGCCACTGAGGGCTAAATTTTGACGCCTTTGCAAGTCAGACAGAGATGTAGTAGTTAATCCTCGTTGTTTCCTTTTACGAGCTTGTGAACCATTAAGCCCTAAATGGGAGGTCTGCTGCATTGTGGAGGAGCCTTCTGTGATTGAAGAAACCGAATTGCCAAAACTATGTGATGAAAACACAGGCAATGGGGGTAAATTAAGGTACGAATATACATTGGTACTAGCACTGGCACTTCTATGTGACCGAGGACCAGTAGAAACCACTGAGTTACCATCAGGGTCTAAAGAACTGAACCTACTCAGTTCAAAGTTAGCTGTTTCATGCACAATTGCTGGGTTTGTTATCCCAGAGATCATACCCATACCCTCGTTCATTTGGACGTTTGTAGCCGCAGAACCTGGCAAATTCACAGAAGATGCATTCAAGATAGAAGCTACCAAAGCCTGGCACTGTCCATCTTGTGGTAGTAAGTTATCAGAACTTGAAGGCTGTATATTGCCTACAGTCACCTGATTCAGTATCCTGGAGGCCAATCCAAACTGGTACTTGGAATCAAGTAATGCCTCAAGAGCCATCTAGGACCCTGAAAACCTTTACAATGAGAAGAAAGTATCAATGCTATTTTGTCATTCCTTAAACATAAGTAACTAGAAATGCAATCCAAATTTAATGAGAACAGGGAAATTAAATATAGCACCGGAGAGAGCACATGAATAAGCTGCTCAAAAGGTTAGGGACTCGAACTAACGGGACATAACACTTTCATACCATTTTTGTTGCGTAAATTAAAACGTTTTGTATAAGAATTTCAAGTATCTGCCAAATTTTCCACACACCTTAGCTCTTAATATGTTTCATATGATAATTTTTAAGAGTCATTTATTCGGAAGCTTGAGCGGAATCTACAACAAAGCATGATCGTAACAAGTTCCCGAGAAACAAACAGAAAGGGATCTTTACAGCTAAATCTGGAACAACGTACAAACACAAACCCACACACAGGCAAATGTCAATCAAACAGAACTTCGACTGATTACACATTATAAAACTCAAAAGAAGGCCAAATCAACCTAAAAATCTTATCTTGGCTACAGAAGATCAGAGAAAACGTGAAATGACACATTTTAAAAAATGGGTAACATTACGGTGAGCTCAGGTAAGTGGACTCGCGTCTTTTTCAGACCCAAAAGCACCTAAGAGAAACCCAACATTTTAAACCTTTAATATCTTACCTCATATGCTACATTTTCTCACGAACCAGTCAAAATATTTCCCTCTAACCACATATAACACGAAACACAGAAACTGTAGACGTCAAAGAAAGGAAAAACAAATACACAATCAAAAACAAAAAATAAATGAAAGTTAAAATATTATTAAAAAGAAAAGAGACAATAATACATACCTAGTACGTGAGAATTTGAAGTCCTTGTTATTATTTTTATTACTATTTTCTTTCAGGAAGGAAAAATATGTTTAGACACTAAGACAGAGCCATGAAAGTTGAGGTTTTTGAGGAGGTTGTTCCAGTGAGCAGGAAGAGGCAGAATGTGTCAGTGAGTAGTAGAGAACTGTGACCGCCTGCAGGAGGTGGAAGGGATGCTGTCACCGGGTGGCTCGGTATGAGTAATGAACACGTGTCTACTTGGGACGTGACTCGTACTCCTTTGAGCAGTGCACGGTGGCATATAACGTTGTCATTTTCCTTTTTCTTGTCCTCTTCTTCTCCTTTCAGAGTCTGTTGGTGTTTCATGTCATCAGTGTCCATGACTCAGCTACTCTGTCTCCCTTTTTCATATATATATATATATATATATATATATATTAAATAATAATAAAACAAATTAATTTATCACATTTTAATTTTTATTTCCGTTTCCTGATTTTGTCATGTAATTTAATATTTTCATCAGTCCCGTACCTTTCGAAGTATCAAGTACTACTGATTCATTTACTTATTAAATTTACCGCTGGTTTCAGAACTACTCGACTACTTGTGGACCAAAAGCGTAGTGCTGCCAAGAATAGTGTCACTGCCATCAATTTTACCCTGCAAAATTTTGCCCCTACAGCAGACACGTTTCCGTAGTTGATGTTGATGTAGACTCTAAAATCACAATTAAATTGAAACTTAATTTCAATCCGTATATCAATACTTGAAGCAGGATAAAATGACTTCTTCCCATCCGATCAATCAATAATACCATCAGAACAAATCAGAAACTGTGTAATAAGACAGTATCCAAGGGAGATTTTACTTTCGGTAAGAATACACAGTACTCAATCTCAGTTCTTATTTCAAGTATACCTTGACCCAATTCTAAACTACTACAATTACAAAACAGTTAACCTTCCTGTTTCTTGTTGCTCGGTAATATCCCAGGTAGCACTCAAATATTTAACCCCCCGTACCTAAGCTGGAAGAAGGCATTTATGCAACTCTCTTGAGTTGCCAAAAACTTGCAAAACCATTACTTCTTCTGCTCGTTATTCGGTCGACGATATGGCATGTATTTGTTATCTTTAGCTGCATTCTTCCTTCTTCGTTTTTCAATGAAGGATTCAAGCTTTCCAGCTGCCTGATGATATCAAGAAATTTGTTAGTTAGCAAAACGACATTTTACCTTAACTGAAATCATATGCAATTTTCATTCTTGATATAACAAGTCAAATTATACCTTGAGCTTCTTGTATTTTTCAACCAGCCTCTGCTTCCGGATTTCCGCTGAAACAATAAATAAATAATTCAGAATTAGCTATCATAGAAGGTTACAAATATTTCACTGTTCATTTATTTAGGCACAACGTGTCCGAAAATATAAAAAAGACAACAAAAAAGACAAATACAGGAAAAGTGGATTTTGCAGATCAAACAATCAGTACTTAATCGCATAGAAATGAAAGGAAAAATAGACGGTGATTTTCAAAGAAACCTTACGAAGTTAATAATAATCGGCCATTGCCTCCTATTATTACCATTAACAATCAATGCAATTACAGCCATCACTAGCAACAGCAAAACTAGCAACAAGAGTACACCAGCGACAAACAACTCCCCCGTGCACCCACCACCATTATCATGTGGTTTCAATGGCAATGCCTGGCAGGGGGGGTGGGGGGGTAGGGGTGGTAAGTTTTCTTTCAGCATTAAGAGTAAAACACAGTTTGCATGCCATTTACCAAACATGTTTCTAACATGTTTGCTTCAGAAGTGATAGAAAAATACATAATTCAGCTTTGACAACTATTGCAATAGTAGTAATCACAAAGTCCCAGCAATTTAATTCATAACTAAAAACTGCCACAATAACTATAACACAATGGCCCAAAAGCACATAAAATTGCTGCCAAAAGAGACGGGACAGGGAGAGGAAAACAGAAGAAAATAGTAACAATACATTTTTTAAGATAAAATGGTCGTTTCCCATGCTTTGCTGCTTCTCTCTCTTTCTTTTTGTGCTCAGCCAGTATTGCAGCATCAGTACTCTTTGCTGATTCAAACTTTAATTGTTTGTCCTGATGAACATATGGGAAAAAAAGGGGGGGATAAAACCTTATAAATATGATGCAAGTCATGTGGTATACTAAGGTTTAAGTCATCCATTCCAAATACAGATCCAATTCAGACTTACAATTCCTTTCCAATAAGATAAACACTTACAATCCAAGATATGCGCCTCTTCAGTTCGTCAACAACATTGGGGTCATTGGTTCTCTTTAATTGCTTCTTTAGCTCCTGTTATATCCAAAGAACAATTAGCAAGAGAAGATAAAGTAATGAGGAGATGACATAAACAAATCTCCATAATTCTAAGAAGATTACCTCTTTCTCAGCAGGGAGGTTATTTTCAAAAAGAAAATCGTATCTTTTCCTAAACCTTCAAGATTTAAACCAAAAAAAATATAGATATTATTTATACTGAAAAGATTCTTGAAAGGACAAAATAATATGACTTCTACAACTGTCTATACCACAAGACCAAATACCAATGACAAAAATTTAGGACAGGTCATAGATACACGACAGACATAATTTACATGCTGGACAAAACTGACTATTATAAGGAAAAACTGCCTCAACTATGAAATGCTATGTTCTAAATAAAAGAAGGCTAAAAGGACATTTCAAACAACAAAGAAACACATGAAGGGCCTTGTACACACTAATCATCTCAAAAATGAGTTATAAGTCAATAACCAACAAAAAGACGGCGGGTAACAGAATTAACTATGTGTTTCATTTATTAAAAATGGAACATTAAGAAATTATAAGCCACAGAAGAGGAAATTATACATGGAAGTCCAGTTATGGCTACAAAAGCTTTCCAAGTCATGTGTTAAAAATATCAAAAGCCAACAATGGCAGAGATGTTTTTCTTCTTCAGTTCAGTTTATATTTGCATTCTTCTGGCTTGCACTCAGTGAAGCCTAAGAGTTTGACAAAGTTTTTAGTTTGTGACTTCATCGACCAAACTTGGCATGTATCACTATAGAATTACTTCAGATGGACAAAACATGAAGTTGCAATAACAAAAAGAATACAAACCAAAACCATGGAGATAACCATTATAATGAAACTGATACAAAGACATAGAAAGAGAGGGGCTTACCCCTCAACATCAAGTTGTCCACACAGTGATTCAAAACGTGGGTCACGCAAAACCTGCATAAAATCAAGCAGCTCATCCAATCAATTTTTTGTATTAAATTAACTGCAGTAGCTAGCTAGTAAGTTGAATGCTTCTTGAAAAGAAAATCATCATGATTGCAACATTTACAATCTGCAATGCCATCAAGCATGAAATTTCACATCCTATCAAGAAGGACAAACAACCGCGTAATAAAATCCCAAGTGATAAATGGGATCACAGCAACTGTTTGAGTACACTGGATTATGAACATATGAGAGATGTGTGCACTAAAGTCCCTAAATATCTAAATTTATAAACGGAAAAATGACAAAAAGCAGAATTTGATGAATTGGCCATTAAATGATCAACATCTTATGAATTGAAGGGGCATATGACAAACATCCATGCTCCTCATATCACCATTACCATTTTAACCTTTTAGCCTGGTTAATGATGGTTGAAGAAGAATTGTATCCACAAAGCTATATGAACCCAATCAATGAGCAATGTTGACATTATACACTTTAGCATGAACAAACATGTTTTAACAGACTTCCTTCCCCAATTTATTTTAAAACAAGAAATAAAAAATTGGAATTGCAGTTTTGGGGCTTGTTGAGAACCAAACAGAGCACGGACAAAGAGCAAATTCACCAGTAAAAAATCCCCAAACATTCAGTGCTGACAAAATTAAATTATATAATTGAAAAAAAAAAAAAGCAGAAGCAAAATAACAACAATTCCCTTCCTTTCAAATAAAAAATAAAAACAACAATCCTCTCTCACCAAAATCTATGCAGCAATTTAGAATGAAACACACCTTTTTAGGAGCTAGCACAACCTCTCTAAAGCGACTCACCGGCTTCTTTGCACTGACCTCCATTGGTCTTCGCACACATAAAACACAAATACCATCAACTTCCATGTAACATGAAAACGAACAAATTCACAATGATTTTCGTCTTACAGAACAAGAAATAAAATTAAATTACAAGAAAAAATACCTATTTTTGTTGGCCCTGCCAGGTTTCTTTTCTTGATTTGTTTTTCGATAAACCAAATGTGAACCATCAGATCGTGCCTTTTGCAGGTCCTCGAATGTGACTTCTGCCAATTCTGGCTCTATCTCTTCCTCCTGTTAAAAAAAAACCAATTAAATTGAGCGGAGACCAACTGTTTAACTTGAAAATATGATAATTTTCTGAGTTTTTCTAAATATCCTTACCTCTTCTGAAGAAGAAGCAGAAGTCGTTTCATGGTCTTCTTCCCCTTCGGATTCTACAAAATTGGTCTTGCTCAAACTCGCAATTGTATTATTAGATTTCTTCATTTTTCTGCTTCAAACACCTTTTAAAATAAATAAATAAACTGAATTTAATCTCTTGGTTGGAGGTTGTATAAAAAAGTAGAAACACCAACTGTGAAGATTAAGAGACATATGCCTGAGTGTAGTCGGTCAAAAAGACGAAGTCTTTAGAAAAATGTCGACCAAACAAATTAACAAAGAGAAACGGCAAATTTCAGATAATAGTCACACGATACTCAGACTAGTTTTCACAGTTTTCAATATTAATAAATTAGCTCTCTAATTCGAATTAAGTCAAAAACTCCAGCACCCGAACACAGTCAAATTTCCTTTCCCCTGAGCAGCAGTTCATTGTGATAACTGTTTTTCTTTTTACTTCGAGTGAGTTGACAGCAAACCTGTCCCGTTCTTACATCAACGGTTCCGCTTTTTCTCCAACAATCCAATACGCAAACAAAAGTTTTCTTCAAAATTTGCATTAAATCTTCAAAAAAAAAATAGTTCATGGTAAAAGTAATTCAATGTGTTGTTGGAGATGAGAAGAAGCCGATGACAGAGAACTACGAAATCGGTGTGAAAAGTATCAAAAATTGGATCTTACCCTTATATGATTATTTGGATCAGTTGGCGTGATCGACTGTGTGGCTTGATGCTAGACGGCGAATTTTGAGGCTGCCGGCGATACAGATATGGGGATTTGTGGTTTGGATGGGTACTAGGGTTTAGGCAGTGGCGGTTTAGTGGGGTACTTGGTAATAATAGCACAACAGTCCTAGAGCTTGGGAAATATACAGTTTAGTCCAAGAAAATTATAATTTAATTTGAAAGAAGAACCGAGTAAAAGTCATCTACATGGTACTAAAAAAAATTTAAGTTGTAGGACATTTCGATAAACACGGGATACGATTTGTTAAAGAAACAAGAAAAGTTTTATAATATTAGGAATGTTATGGATATATCATAAAAAAAAATGTAGATAATAAAAAAAAATTAACTTCACCCATTTATATATATTTTAAAATATATTAAATGGGTATAAGAGTAATATAAATTTTTAATAGATTTGGAGCTTCCTAAAATACCATACTTAACAAAAAAAAAAATTTAAGTAAATTTATAAAAAAATTAAAGAAGAAAACGGGAAAAAAAATTAATTTTTAATTTACTAATAATACAGCGATTACTTTAGATTTTTTGTCCGCTTCGATCCCATTTTTTATTAAAATATAATATAATTATTTCATAATTTATAAATTTAATTTTTTATATTTAAGTGTAATTTTATATTATATTTTTTAAAATTTATATTATAATTAAATATACTTAATAATAAAAAATATGAAAGTAATTAAATTATAAAAATAAAATATATAAATAAAAAATTAAAAAAAGTCTAGACTTATTAATTCCAAAATTGGCTACCTATAATTCTCTCTTCCTCGGCTTCAAATCATTAATTTAAAATCAATAAAGGATTGCGACCATCATATTATGAAATAGCACTCTTTGGGTTTCTCTTTTCTAGTTCCTTTTAATTTTTACAAATTAAATTTCTCTCAAATTTCTTCAATTTTTAGTTTTACAAATCAAATTTGTTTTACTAATAAATTAAAGTTTTATTTTTGATATTGTAGGAGTAAAGTATCAATTCTATGTACTTTTGATAAAGGGAATAAAAGAATATAAAATAAATAATAAAGAAAAAAGTAGTGGTAATGTAGCACAAAATAATATTAAAATTTGATATATTAATTATTTTATTATGAATTTAATTATTCAATAATATTTCGTGATTATTTTATTTTTTATTTAAAAATATTATTTTAGTATTTAATAATAAATATTTTTATTTAAACTAATATTATAATATGTTTATGATTTTTTTAAGTTAATAAAATTATTATATTATAAAAATTAATTTATAAAATAAAAAGTTTATACAAAAATGGAGAATCCATTTTCCGTAGAGAGATTCCTCGTCATCACTCCATTAAATTTTTATTAAAAAATGGGGTGAAGAATGGGTGTTAAAATATAAAACAAGGTGGGGATTAGAGTAGGCTTCTCCATTCCCAGCCCGCTCCCGTTGCAGCCCTAGGTGTATATTGGAGTAGGTAAGAATCACTTTTGATCTTATTCATGAAAATTGAAAATTAATTCAATATATATGGGAGCTTCGGTTTCATTTTAGGATTCCAAACAAGATAAGGATAGTCAAATACAATGTCTGATCTTGTTGGTAAAAACTGAAAATTACTTCAACGTCCATCAAGACCTCACTTAATTTGTCCTTATTGGATTGAGCTAAAATAGATTGAATTAGATTGAATTGAATTATAAGTAATATTGTGCTATATTTGATGTAGAGTAAGATTAGATTGAATTGATTGTTTGATTGTATGTATAATTCTAATATCTCAATTATGAAAACATTTAATTATTTAATCATTAGGTTAAGTAAATTTAGTTAAAATATAAGTTAATTAAATTTTTAAATAACAATTAAAATTTAATTTAGAATTTTTCTTGTAAATTATATTTGTATATTTTTTATTATATATGAAATAATTTTATTGTAAATTATTATTTATTAAGTAGGAGCTTTCTTAGCTTCAGTTTATTAAAATCCAAATCAATTCCAGTAACTACTATGTATCTATTTAGGCAGTGTTAAATGTTTTTTATTTGTACTCTGGATAAATCTAAAATTTAGAAACATAAATCTCAATAATCTTGAATTATATATTTATTTTTTAATTCATAACATCATATTTGAATATAAATATATAAAATACTAATTTGATAATGATATGAATTTTATGAATTTGATGAAGAAATTTTATAATTTATAAGATAATTAATTACCACATCTCCCCGTCCAATTCTTGGATCACATGGCTACTTGAAATTAAACGCGGAATTCAGTTTAAAATGTCTATAACATAGATACTTATAAAAATTTTAAAGAAAAAACAAATAAATATTAAAAATTTAAATAATATCTAAATATATATTATAAAATATTAAAATAGTACATGATACATTTCACCGTTGGACCCCAAAGAACATAGGATGAGTTAAGAAATTTATAAAAGAGTTAATACAGTAACAATAATGCCCATCACTTCTGCTAAAAAACAAATATAAAATTAAATCTAAAAGCAGTAAAATAAAGAAGTAAATATAAGATATATTCATTCAATAAAAAATTAGTAATATAAAACTTAAAAATTTTTGAATGTATAAAATAATTTTAAATCTATGTCCATTTACTAGGCTATCATCACATCATTTCAAACTCATTTATGCAATTAAAAACATATTATATATAATGTATTTAGATATGTTTTTGTTTTCTTTAAAAAAGATCCGACTTACTTATTTTTTCTCAAGATATCACCTAACCGAAATAAACATTTAATACCATCATTCAATTTCTTTATATTAAAATCACGAAACAGTTAAATTTTATAAAATTTATTTCATATTTTAATTTATAAAAATCAATTTATATATATATTAATTTGCCAAATTATGACCCAATTCATTAGCATTGGCCTAATAGTCATGTGATAATAATTGTAATATCCTCGCATTAGCTTTACTAGGTAGGCTATACAATAATATTATTGCTTACACCAACCTCACCTATTGTCCTATGACCTATGCGACTTTTATAAAGAAATTCAATGACAGTTGTATGGGTTTGAAACAGATACTTTCAAACTTACAGCCGTATTCGTTAACAAAAATTTAATACCAAATCCACCGTGGGTCTGACATTTCACTATCTAATCAGTCTAAACGAATTTTTAATAATTACCAAATCTACACAAATATCAATAAAATTTTAATAAATTTTTTTATATTTTCAAATTATAATTATATTATTATTAAATATAAAATTTAAATTTATAAAATATCAAATTAAAATTATAAATTTTTAGTATTAATTTAAATAAAATACATCTTTCACATAAAATATTAAGTTTATTCAATATAAAATAAAATTGATCAAAATTTTATAAAAAAATATATAACTTTTTTATAAATTCATATATAAAATATTATAAATCTAAAATAAAAATTTACAAATTCATAATTCAAAATAAAATTTACAAACTCATAAATATAAAAAAAAAGATGGCAAAAATATTGATGAATCTAATCTTGTAAATAAAATAATAGGTTTAATACTTTCTATATATAACATTATAGATGTAATGAGAATTTGCATTATTGAATTTCTTGCTAAGCTATTACAAGTATACGTCGGAGTTCTACTATGTATATATATATACTTGTTATATAATCATATATATTTAATTCATTAACTTTTTATTGATATTTTCTAATGATAAATTGAAGTGCATACAAAGATAGTAAAATTAAAAGGATCAAAAGAATTATTAAATTTTGAGAATACAAAGAAAATGAAGTACTCATGTAATATCGCAAGTAAAGTGTTAAAATTGTAGTTATCAAATTTTAGATGCTTTAGAAAGGCATTATTAACATCAATTATAATAAATTTATAATTATAGAAGAATACAAAATAATAAATTAATATTTTTATTTTACTCAATTACAGTAAGTTTGAAAAAATTAGCAAATGTCTATCCACACATGTGTCCTTCCCAAATCCATTATGAATTTTTAAATTTTTTCTCAAATCTATCCCAAATTTGCTAAGAGATATACCAAATCTATTCCATGGCGGGCTGGTACTAGTAGGTTTACGAGTAAAATTGAAATTCCTATGAGAGGGTGTACATTTCTTCATTGGTATTCGTGCTAACTTGAGTTTCTTCTTGATGTGCTAATGCCTAAAGAATATATATTCATTTCTATTAAAATCTAAACTCCACTAAAATGCTCATCTACCTCAATATGTAATATGTATGCATTATGAATATAAATCTTTATGTTGATATGTAAAACATAGTAATACTTATAGTTAAAATCGACTTTTAAAGCTAATTTGATAATTTTCAAAAAGATAAAAGGTAAAATTTCAAAAAAATATTTTTAAGAAATAACTTAACTCCCTAAACTTTTCAATAATTTTTAAATCGCTTAATTTGGAAGTCGCTTATGAGTTTTAATAATTTTTGAATCACTCAATTTGAAGGTCGCTTATGGGTTAAAAGTGTTTCGCAAAATAAGAAGATAGATTACTTAATGGCACGGTTCTAAGTTACCAATTTCACAGCATGTTACAACACTTGGAAATGAAATAAAGAGAATAAATATTACAAAGGAAGTGAATACGAATTTAATGCATTTAATGTCTTTTGTGAAAATTGTAATGTTATTGATGAAGTTACATCTCCTTATTCACTTGAATTATTTGATTACAAAAGATAAAAACAAACTTTTAAAAGAAATGAAGAATGTTATGATAGTGAATTATAGTGTGCCTATTAAATTGTGGAATTTTTTTTTATTAAATGACTTGATTTTTTAGTCCAAACTTGTTTATAATTTCTCCCAAAAATCTTACTTACTTTTAATAAAAAGAAAAAAAAATTCATTGGACAAAACAATGTTCGGTTAATTAATGCACTTCTTCCCATGATAAACAGGAAAAGAGTTGTATTTTAAGTTTAATTAATTTTTTTCCCTTTTCTACGAAAAGATGTTACTCTATCCTAAAGTGTGTCAGGTTCAAAATAGTTTTCATCACGCGGAGACTTTAATCGAATGAGTAAAATGATATTTTTCAATTACCTTAACTATTTTAACATGCCGAGAATTTTACTTAGACAATTGCAATTTGAGGATCTATTTGTAAATAATTAAAATTTTTTAGATCATAATATAATTTTTTATAATTTAGTGTAAAATCATAAATTTTAAAATTTTAATTTTGAATTATAAATATTTTAGGTATTTTTATAATTACTCATACTTTAAAGACCTTTCTATAATTTATTATTTTTAATAATTTTATTGTAGAAATTTGAAATTCTAAAATTTTTTAGTTGAATATTGATTTGATTTTAGATTAAATATTTATTTATATTTTAGTATAAGCGATATAAATTATCAGTTTATTTTAGTAATTATATATTAAATTTTATAAAATAATATTATGTAGTGATAGTAGAAAAAGAAAAAAGTAATAGAGCCAAAAAGGGACTATTTTATTTTGATACAAATTGGTAATTCATATATAATTAAATATTTTAGTATTTTAAAAATTAAAAAGTAGAATTTTATATTTAATTGATATAGAAAAAATAAAATAAAATTATTTAAATCATACAAATTTTTTATTTTGAAATAAATGTTGATAATTTGTTTTGGAAGTATAACTTTTAAAGAAATAGTTAAATAACATGTTACTATCTTGTTATGTTTTATATGAATTTTCAAGAACTTAATCACAATATTACGATGAAATTATGCTTTCTATAATTATAAAACGTTGTTAAAATGATAGATAAATTATTTAAGTATTATTGTATGTGTTTAGATTATGAAATAAAATTAAATTTTTTTTTTAGCATTACTAACTATGGACTTGAGTTCAATTCTACGATAAAAATTCGTAAAATTTAAATCATGAGTGGTAATTTTGGTCATAAAATTTTTAAAATATACAAATTACACATTTTTTGGATGGCATTTTTTAAGAATAGTATCCAAAATTATACATTGTATATAGTAACAACTAGATTATATTATTCCTTTGTTATTATGATTATAGTTTATACTTATTTATGAGTAGAATTTGGAAATATAATAATTATAAATTTTCTTTTGAAACCCTCTTTTGTATTTGAATATATAAGGGGTTTGGTTTACTACTTATTTTTAGGTTTTTTTGGGAATAGTGATTCAGATAAATATGAAAAAAATATTATTCTTTGAGGAGATATATTTTAAAAAAATATTTTAGTATATTAGAGATTGTACATTTTTAGTTATAATAATGTATTAAGTTTTGATATAATAAGTTTAATACGGTGGTAGATTGAAATTTCATGAAAAATGTTAAAAGTATTACAAAAATTTGAAATTGTAGGTTTAAATTATAAAAAAAAATTGTTAAAATATCTAAAATTATATATTTTTAATTTAAATTATTCTATAAAATCTTAAATCATATAATCTGATTTTGGGAGCATAACATATACATAAATATATACACACGCATACATAAACACATAATAAAATCTAAATCTATATTTAGTTATAACACTGTTTAAATATTTAAAAATAAGAAAAAAAAAGTTGTTTTTATAAATTTTGTAGGAAAATTCGAGCCCCCTGTAAATAGTTGATGGTGGAAAGAAAGTGGTTCTGATTTTAGCAATCAAGAAATTGAAAAGCTGTTCGGTTAAAATCTGACAAATTTCAGTAATTAAAAAACAAAGAGAAAAGATTAAGAAAAACAATAGTTAATGCTGTGATTGGTGAATTTTCGCCCCCCTAAACTATTGACAAATGTCTCGCTTAAGTTAATGCTAGGAGAATGAAACAACAGTTATTTCTATTATACTGGAAGCGGTGATATAAATTAATATTTGACTTTGTTTAATTTGTTTTATAAATGAATTCTTTTAACTTTAAAACTTGATCGATCGTCTAAAGAATTTACAATAGTTAACATTTTAGTTGTGAAATCTTTAATTTATTAATATAAAATTAATAATAATTAATATTATATTATTATTTTTATTTTAGTACTTTAATTAAACCACTTATTTAAAATTTTTATATACAATATCATTCATATAAATATTTTATATTTATTTAATAACAAGATAAAAATAAATTGATACCATCTCTCCCGATTGTTTGTTGGGTAATTAAAAGAAATTTTAATTAATATTAATTATTATATATTTTCAATTAAATTGATATTATAATTATACTAATATTTTATGTTTAAATTAATTTGATAAATTAAATTGTTCTAAATTGATAAATATTTTTTGAATTAGATTGTTTTATTTTTTAATATCGATTTTAATCCAGAATCGATCTTGTCCAGTCTTCACGTAATGCCATCGAATATTTCTTATACCCTTTTTATTTTATTTTATCTTTTTACGTGTATTTAAAAATTAAAAAATTATATAGAAAGAGAAATTAAAAAAAAAAAAAAAAGCTAAGTGCGGCAAAATCATGTAATCAATGCCCGGGTCGATGATATCAAGGCAAGTGAAGGAAACCCACACCTCACACGCGAGCAGCTAATGCACACGTATGCCACGTAATTGAAGATCCACAGTCGAACCTTCCTGTCCTGTGCTGATTAAGCCTTGTACGTTAATAACTTTCAAAGTCCCTGTCTCCAAATTGAAACACAAAAGTACAAACACCAGGCCCAACTAGACCCCTTCGGTGTAACACACTTCCAACCTCTTAAAAATATACATCCAGACTCCCTTCAAATATCAAAAACTGTTTATTTAGATGAAAAACATAAATTTATTCACACCCCTAAAGTTTAACTGCAATAATAAAAAAAAAAAGATGTCACACCTTCCACATTTCAAAAATACCTTAAAGTGTAATTTTTTTTGTTAAATTTTTGGATCGTTGAATATATTGACAGTTATTTTATTGCTTATTTTGTTTTTTTTTTACTTTTTAATAATTGATTTAGCAAATTAATTATGAATATACCCTTTAAGTATTAATTTTTTTTGACAATTTAGTATATAAGTATTATTTTGTTTGACTTTTGAGAACATATTAGTTTTGACAATCGGGTATATTGGTGATGCGCACACAAAACTGTAATTCAAATATTGGGATTGATAGCTTATGAAATAAATAACACATTACACAAAAACACAACAATTTATTTTGGTTCACTTTAAATTAGATTAGGTTCTCAAATGAGAGAGAAATCCACTAGAATTGAGATTGGGAAGGATAAAAGAGAAATATACTATAATTAGTTAACACAAATTATAAAGAGTACAAATACTTTATCATAGCTCTCTCAATCCGTTAATGTGAGATAAATTCATTAGAATTGATTAATGCATATTACAAGAGCATATACGTTTTATCATAGTTCACCCAGCATTACTTCTAAATAACTGTTGTTAACTCTCCAAGTGGAGAGCTTCACCCAGTATCTTTAAATCACTCTTCTCGACTTTTTAAGCGAAGAGCACGCAATCGCTGCTCAAATCGTACCTATTATTTTGCACCAGTCACTCAAACTGCACTTATTGCTTCTGTATGACTCTTCCTCACTCTCCAAGTAAATAGTACCCGTCTTTAAATCACTAATATACTCAACAGTCAAAATAAAATAAAAATTATACTTAAGGGTATGCTAATAATTAATTTGCTAATTAAACGAATTTTCAGTATACTCAACAACCAAGGAAAAAAAAAAATATTCTAGGATATTTTTGAAATAGGGGTGTAACTGTTCCTTATATCAAACTGTCCAGGTTTATGTGTAATTTTCCACAATACAATTAAATTAATCTCTAGGGATACAACAAGTAGAATTAGGTTCTTATATTCAAATAAACAACTAATTATACACTCTAATATATCGATAGAATAGACAAGACAAAACTCTTGCAAGGATAAATACGTAATTTGACTTTGCCTCGAAACCAACTCCGCTTCACTTCTGAACGGACCATAGAAAAATCCACCGAGTCAGTCTGAAACCAAAGAACTGATTCGACTTATCCAGAGTTAATCGGCAACCATGGCAACCCTAGACTTGGAATCGATGGCCGGGTCGATCGGGGTCTCGGTCCCAGTGCTGAGGTTCCTTTTGTGCTTCGCTGCGACTATTCCCGTGAGTTTTCTCTCGCGGTTCATTCCGAGTCGAATCGGCCGTCATGTCTACGCGGCCGGCTCAGGCGCTTTCTTGTCGTATCTTTCATTCGGGTTCTCGTCAAATCTGCACTTTTTGGTTCCCATGTTGTTGGGTTATCTTTCTATGGCGCTTTTTCGCGCTAAATGTGGGATCATCACGTTCTTCGTGGGCTTTGGATATCTCATTGGCTGGTACATGCTTTTGATTTTTTTTAATTTGTGGTTTGGTTTATGTTGCTTTTGCATTTAAGATGGATTATTGCATGTGATAAAAGTTTGCTGGTATTTTTTTGGATTTTTTGTTAAGTTTTCTATCGATAATAGGTTCAATTTTGCGGAGGGCGAAGGATAACAAAAGCAATGTTGCATGCTATTTTCCGAAGTCTTTGTGAATATACAGTGACTAATATTAATAACAATTTATTGCAGTAAGTTCAGCTCAGGTCTGCAACGGTGAAAAATACGAATATTTGAGTTTTAATATGAATTTCCTATTCAATAGGAATTTATGGTTATCCTTCTGTTAACTTCTATTTTAAATTTTATTCTTATTGGTTTTATTTGAAGGATGAAATCATTTTTATCTTGGTAAAGAATCATTCATGAAATATCATTGTACAGTCAAGTTTTGTCTTTAGATATCTACAAAGAATAATATTAATATAAGATGTTCAAGTACTTTTATAAATTGCTGAATGTTCAGTTATATTCTAGTTATTTGAATGCATCATAAGATATAGGTAATAGAATCTAAAGAACTTATAGCTATTGACGATTTGACTAAGTTTATATGCAAGACCCGAGTGCCAGTCTGTTGCTGCTTCTACAAATTCAGCTACTTAATCACAACAAATAGCTTGTAGGAAATTTTGTAATTTTTTCTTTGTTGCAATATATACTATAATGTGTGTGTTTCATTCATTTGTAATGTGGAGCAGTAAGGCTGTTCACTTTATGAATAATTTATTATTGGGCATGCTGTTGTGTTTCCTTTGTGTGTTTAAAGTGATAAGTTGCTTCTCCATGGTTTGTTCTCTTGTAGTTGTTGTTCCTTTCAATTATGTAATGAGCATCTATTTTATGTGTATATGCCCTTTTATTTCAGAATTCTTGACTATTCCTGTAAATTTGTAGCCATGTATATTACATGAGTGGTGATGCATGGAAGGAAGGTGGCATTGATGCTACTGGTAAGCAAAATTTCATCACTTTCTCTGTGCCCTCCGTATCCTCTCAAAATGAAATTCATAAGTGATCATTTCATCATTTTTATGAACTAACTAAAGAAACTTCTGATTTAACAAATTTGTTTAGTAAGAACTCTATTATTTGATGCTTTATTCTCGACAAATGCTGTTCTATCTTTTCTCTGTTCTTGCCTAAGTTGTGATGAGTGGCACTGTCTGTGAAAGAAGTTGGAGGTTTTCAGATTAGTGGTTTATAACATTTTGGTTTCTCTTGTATTAGGCTATTAAAACTGTTGGACTTTTGATTTCTATGTGTTAAAACATGCACATATTGATGTAATTCAATTTTATTTTTTTGGTTAACATGGGTGCAACAATTGTTCTACTTCATGTATTACCTGAAAATTGACTGGTATTTTTGAATATTTAGGAGCATTAATGGTGTTAACGCTGAAAGTCATTTCATGTGCAATAAATTACAATGATGGATTATTGAAAGAGGAGAACTTACGTGAAGCTCAAAAGAAAAATCGGTTGATTCAATTGCCCTCACTGATTGAATATTTTGGTTTCTGCCTTTGCTGCGGTAGTCACTTTGCTGGCCCTGTTTATGAAATGAAGGATTATCTTGAGTGGACTGAAAGGAAGGGGGTAGGTTTATTATTTTTCAACTTTAAGTCTGTGTTTCTGTTCGGTCTTTCTGGAAAATAATAGTTTTGGTCTTTGTGACTTTTATTAATTGCCCTTTTTCCAGATTTGGGATGGGCCATGGCCATCACCTTATGGAGCAACACTTCGAGCTCTTCTACAAGCTGGTTTTTGCATGGCTTTGTATCTTTTCCTTGTACCCCATTATCCCTTGTCCCAATTTACAGAACCAATATACCAAGAATGGGGATTCTGGAAGCGGTTGAGTTATCAGTACATGTCTGGCTTTACAGCTCGTTGGAAATATTATTTCATTTGGTCACTTTCAGAGGCCTCAATCATTGTTTCTGGCCTGGGTTTCAGTGGTTGGACAGAATCTTCTCCTTCAAAGCCAAAATGGGATCGTGCAAAAAATGTTGACATTCTAGGTGTTGAGTTGGCTAAGAGTTCTGTTCAGTTGCCACTTGTGTGGAACATACAAGTCAGCACCTGGCTTCGTCATTGTGAGTGTCTCTAGCCTCTCTACTAATTTTAATATGATATATGATATTATCAGTCATTCAGTGAAGTTGCTGCTCACGTCATCTCGATATTGTGAAAATTTAAGTTAGGCTTTAGGTTGTTATTGTGTTTTGGTAATGATCTATCCAGGCATGTTTAAAATTTACTGAACCTTGCAGTGCAATTTTTAATTGGAATTATTCAAATGCAAACTTATTGATTTTTGTGTATGGAGATGGATTGTTAAATGATTGTAGGTCTCATCAAACATTAGTGCATTTGATTCTACTATGGTATGTTGTGCTTGGCTGAGGAAGATTAGGTTTTTTCTTCTATTGATTTAAGACATTTCATAGATATACACTTATTTTGGCATTCCTGTGGCAAGATTAAAGCATATCTGATGTTTTGCATTGCTGCAGACATTTATGATAGGCTCGTTGAGAATGGAAAGAAACCTGGTTTCTTTCAGTTGCTGGCTACACAGACTGTCAGTGCTGTTTGGCATGTGAGTATCTGTTATCTTTGTAGTGTCCAACCTTTAGTTTGAACTTGCTCTGGTTACGTGTGTCTATATAAACAGTTAGTAAGCATGTCTTGATTAAAAATGAAGTTGTGGGTTTCCAGAGCTTTCTTCTGCCACTTCTTTTTCTGGTGAATGTTATAGCTAAGACAACTACTCTCTTTTCAAGAAAAATAGTCGCCTCATTAGCCGGGACTATAAAATTCTATTCTTACAGGAGTATATTCTTTCAAGAATTATGGTACCTAATGTTAGTTGTCGAACACGTTATCACTAATGGTAGATGATGTGACATTGTGAGCTGACGTTATTACGTTTGTAGATGTTCTTTGTATAGTTCATTACTAGAGTGCTGTGTTCTTGCCGTTATTGTTCGGTTAAAATCCTCTACAGTTATGTAACATCTTTCATTCCTATCTTGTCTTGTCTCATTGAATTACAGGGACTTTATCCTGGGTACATCATATTCTTTGTCCAGTCAGCATTGATGATTGCTGGCTCAAGAGGTACTGACCTGACCACCATCTATTATCAGTTGCCCATTATCACTTCTCCTTTGCCTCACATACACTATTGTTGTTCTCTGAGCAGTCATTTACAGATGGCAGCAAGCTCTGCCTCCAAAAATGGATATAGCTAAGAAGATATTAGTGTTTCTGAACTTTGCTTACACGGTTCTGGTTCTGAATTATTCCTGCGTTGGCTTTATGGTTACTCTCTCTCTCTCTCTCTCTCTCTCTCTCTCTCATGCACCAAGAAATAAATTTTTGGGTGCTGATATTTGAGTTTTAAATTCTGTAATGCTTGTCTTGTTGTGTGGCACAGGTATTAAGCATGCGTGAGACAATAGCTTCGTATGGAAGCGTGTATTATATAGGAACTATTCTTCCCATTGTATTGATCCTCCTGGGTTACATTATCAAACCGACAAAGCCTGTCAGATCTAAAGTTCGGAAAGATCAGTGAGAATGCGAGATAGAAACCACAGTTTCTTCACGTTTAGTTGCCTGGAATGGGATTACAAGAATGGCAGAACATTGCATTCTGCCGTTTCTTCACCCTGTCACTGTAAAAGATTTTTAACCCTTGTTTTGATATCTGAAATTGTCCAACACTAGTTAAACTTTTATTTAATCTGAAGATTTTTTGGTACTCCATTAAATTACCTCCTCCCTGCTGGGATATGATATTTTGTGGATTAACATGTCCGTTTTCCAGGACTATTCTAACATATCTATATTTGGTGAGTTGAGTGATTAGAGGAACAAGAAAAAGGAAATTAAAAAAAAAGGAAAAAAAAACGGGTGTTTTCGACAATTACAATCAAACATGATGAAATAAAGGTATGTTTATTAGAGAAGGATTATCAATTAGATGACAAATATTGTAATTAAATTTGAGGTATTGAAGAAGGGCTGGTTGGTGCCTTATTAGCTAACTAATCACTAGCAGAATCTGAACCCGAGATGATGCTTTGCTTTTATTCCAAATTTAAGTAAAACCCACCATTACGTGTACGCTTATAAATAATTCAGTTCAGATCAGGATTACTGAACCACTATTATGTCATGATAATGAACAAGAGAACAAGATAAGAGTAGGTCTTTGGTGGTTTTAATCAACAACCCAATTGCAGGACAGATGGGTGCCAACTGGCTTCGCGTTTTTCGGTGCAGAATTGCCCACCTTTGCTTTCCAGTTTGGCTAGAAGTTTGGCCCAGTTTGATTTTTGTTTTTATTTGCTTTTAGCTGCCATTTTGTTTCTACTTTGCCTTAAATAAATGCAAATCAATAATAATGCCGCTGCTGCACTGCACCAGTATTTTCATGCCAAAATTAGAAACGGAGAACTAAATGAATACGTAAATCAGCTCAACTAAAAAACGATGTTCATTGTTTCATTTTTAACAAGTTAATTCTCTAATATATAACCGAGTAATTTTTCATGAATTTTTCTGTAAGTCGAATGAATTCTGAACATTTCGATTTTATAGTTATAAATAAAAAGAAAGTCCATTATAAAGTAAAATTTGGTAGCTCAATCTCCATTAAAGCGGACAAGGTTTGTTTGTTTCCTTGCTTCATTTGTGTGCAGTGCTTGTTTAGGCAAGTTTTATCTACTTTCCAAAAATACAAAGGATCTTTTATATTGGTAGATTCTTCGGGCTACCCTGCCTCTCTCTTTATCTTTGTCCAGTTTCATTATATCCAATTCTATTTGGAGATCTAAGGTTCTTTCTTTCTCTTCTGGTTTACCTTATTCTCAGGAATTAATTTGAAGTATATTTTTCTTGCTCAATCAATCAGTTTCTCATTAATCCACAACTACATATTCAAGAATTTAAACATAGATGGAGGCAGTGGCAAATGTTGAAGAATGGGAAATTAGGCCAGGAGGTATGTTGGTGCAAAAGAGAAATTCAGATTCCAATCAAACTTGTGCTTCTGCTGTTCCGACCATTAAAGTTAGAGTCAAATATGGCTCTGCATACCATGAAATTTGTATCAGTTCTCAAGCAAGCTTTGGTAATTAAAAATTAATCTTTCTGAAACCCATGCTGTTTTGGTTTTTGTTTTTGATGATAAGCTAAAAAGTGTGAAGGGGGGTTGAATTTTATGTTTCAGGTGAATTGAAGAAGATGCTGGCAGAACACACAGGATTACACCCTGAAGAACAAAAGCTGATATACAAAAAGAAAGAGAGAGATTCGAAAGTGTATTTAGATGTCGCAACAGTTAAAGATGGATCCAAAATTGTGTTAGTTCAAGACATTACGAACACAGGAAAACGGTGCCAAGAGAGGCTTAAAATTGCTAATATTGAAAAGGCTTCAAAATCCCTCACACAAATCAGCTTGGATGTTGACAAACTTGCTCCCCAGGTAGATTTTGATTGCCTTATGGTGAAAAATACGAGTGATAAGAACATAAATAACATACCCTTGCTTCTTTTCCTCAACTGGGCAGGTCACAGTTTTAGAATCATCAGCTTCTAGAGGAGAGGAAGTAAAGGATATAGAATTAGATAATTTGATTGAAAAGTTAATGACAGAGTTAGTTAAATTGGATGGAATTATTGCTGCTGATCAGGCAGATTTGAAGATGCAAAAGAGAAAGCAGGTACTTAATTTTGAGCATTAGCACATTAACTTTGTTAGTAGCTACCTTATTCTGTTCAAATAATTCAAATTAGAGATTCTTTTCTTTCAGGAAAAGAGAATACAGAATTATGTGGAAACTCTTGATAGGTTGAAGGTACGAAGTAGAAGAACAAGCTCAGGCAAAAAACCATCGCAGCAACAAGGGCAAGTGCAAAAGCAACCAGAACTGCAGCAACCACTAAGGCATTCTACATCTGTAGTAGTAGTCACAACAAAATGGGAAACTTTTGATTGAGTGAAGCCTGGATGAAGTTAATGTTGTCGAAGTTTGAATGAATGATCTGTCTATGTTTGATTCTCCATTGGAGGAATTATGTGTATGTTAAACTGTTGAGTGTATTATATTTTGAGGATCAAATGTATGGAATTTAAGATAATGACTCCATTCCGTGTCTGTTATCACTTGGGACCGTTCCATTAGGCCAATCAATTATTCATTAAGGGTATTAAAAGAAAGGTAATTATTTCTTTTTTGGGGTTGGGACAATTACTTTTATTTAAATATGAATTAGTAGAAAATTTGGATTTGATCAATAATCTAAAATTTGCCAACATTATTTTAAATTGAAACAATAATATAAACAATTATTTACTTCACAATTTCATAAAATAATCATGTTTATTTTAAAATATATATGAAATTATAGTGCATAAATTACAAAGTAAGAAGGAGCATAAGTTGATTGTATTTGTGTTTTAATTTTGTTTACGAGTCTTTGCATTTTGTAATATTTTAATTAAGTAATATATCGAACTAGAAAGAAGCATTAGGACTTGCGTCGCATCTACATTTGCATTTATAAACTAGTCATATGCTTTTAACTCGATTTATTTTTATACAAAAATTAATTCAACAATATTCAAGGTTTTTTATTCTTAAAAAATAAAAATATATTATATAATCTGTGACAATAATATTATATTATTATGACAATTTTTGTGTAAATAGAATTTGCATTGCAAATAGCTGATATTTATTTATTATTTGAAAAGTAAATTACTCTTAAACTAGCAACAGTGAAATTAAAAATTATTTCCGATGACTGAAAAACCAAGAAGAAAGTGAACAATTAATTTAGAGAAGCCCCAAAAGAACTCAAGCAGCAAAACTAATTATATTTAATTCTGGTAAACTCAAAAATTGTTCTGGTTTTGTTGGATATTGCTATATTTACAGTAGTGGCAAAACTATCCCGACCACTCTTAAAACTCAGGTTCAATCATATTTTCTCTCATATTTAATTTCAAATAGTTTAGCCCCATGCAATCCATAATTATGTCCATTAAAATTCGGGTTTTCGTGCTAAAACGTGAGCTATTTATGTTAATAATTTTTATATATTTTTTAAAAATTAGTTATTTGTAATTATCAAAATATCATTAAATATAGTTTTTATATAATAAATATTATGTTTATTTGTATTGTATAACACGGTGAATCCTTTTTTAGCTTATTTTTAATTATTTTAATTAATTATTTGTATTTTTTTTGTTAATCTGTGCTAACTAAAAATGGCAGTATAGGTCATGATTCGATTATTCTATATAAATTTTAAGTAAACAGATAAATTTAATTTGAATAATTTGACAAAAACAATAAATATGTTGTGTTCACGTCACTTGTTAAATAATCGTGTCGGATTCATTTTTGAATTACAAAATTTATTTATTCAGTTAAGAGATAATTTAAAAACGAATAAAAGAATTGTCTCAATTTTTTAATTCATTTGTGTCACAAATTTGTTGATGATCTATTTTAAATTATTATATTTTTTATTTTTTAAAATATTAAAAATAAAAAAGATTTGTCAAATTTAATATCTAGCCAAAATTTAATGCTGAAGCCCAAAATACGGCCAATAATAATAAGACAGTAATCCAACATGGACATGTAAAAAGGGACAAAAATTAGAAAATCAAAATTTAAAACACTAATTTCATTTTTACAAACTAACTAACAAGTTGAAAGTCACAACACAGTACACTCTTCAATTTAGCCACTGGCTACAAAGTCCAACCATCGAGCATTGACTAAACCAGGTCGTGTTCCAACCATTGCAACCTGTACGCTACACCAAGTCGCACTCCATCTTCTCTTCTCGTTTCTCTTCTCCTCTTACTACCTCAAGGTATCATATTTACTTACTAATTAAAATCAGGTGTTTTATTTTCTAAATAATAAATTCTTACGATATGGTAAATGATATACAGTTGCAAATGCACACGTGGTGTTGTTGTTGCTATAATCATAAATTTGTTTATTTTCTAAAGCAAGCATTATTTGGGTTATGGTTGTTGGAACTTGGAATGACTATTGCTATAATTATAACGAATTATGACAAGAATCTATAAGCATTAACTCACAAAAATTTTTTGTAGGTGTCAATTGAATTAATTACAAGGGTAAGAGTAAAAAAGATTAAAGTGGTATCTAATGGATTGATTCAAGAAATATAGATGGTATAAAATTTGATATCAATATCAACAATAGAATTAAACATGAAATTAAGTTTAAGAGAGTATTAAAAAAGCTTGTCAATGTGATAAAGCATGTGAAAAGGATGTGTAATATATTCGAGATATGTTTTATGATGTTTTGATTAAGTTTTTTTTTGTGTTATTTTTTTTTAGTGTGTTTCAAAATACCACATAAGTATTTATTTTAATTAACAACTTTTTCTTATTACTTTAGGATTTATTATTCCTAATTGTTTTTGATTTTAACTATAAACCTTATATAAAGGAGTTTAAATAATATTGTAAAAGTTGATTGAATTTTAATCAACTAAGATTGTAAGAATTGCTCTTTTTGTTATTTCTTTAGAAAATTTTTTGAACTTATTAAGAAATTTTCTTATAACGTTCAAATTTTCTTTTTTATACTTTTGGTATATAATTAGTGAATTATTAGGTTAAAGTTACTTGGTTTCTTTAATCAATGGGTCAAAATTTTTTAATTTGAATTCTAATTCAAGTAGTTAGGTTTCAAAATTTATTCTTAAGGTCTCAAAACTAATTTCTGAAATTTCAAAATTGATATTTTTAGTGTTTGCATTAGATTATGTTAACAAATAATTGCCTAGATATGTATATTACGTTTTGTACATATAGAATATGATTCAACTTATTAAAGGTTTTTTTTTATGTGTAAAGGTACAAAATTGTATATTTTATTTTTTATGTGTAAAGGTTTTTTTTTTTAAAGATTTTTCTAGTTATATTAGATAATTTTGATATTTATATTTAACTAGAAACTTATTATGGGATGCATTTTGAGAAAAAAATTGTGGAAATAGAGTTTTATTTAGAAAAGAATTCTTCTTAATTAGGAAGATAAATTTCTTTTTATTTAAGAAAAAATCATACACAATTAGAGTTAGCACTTTGACACACACACACACACACACACACACACACATGTGTGTGTGTGTGTGGCTTATTTTTTTTTCTACAAAAGCTAATATAGAGTTGTGCAGGATGTCTAAGGAAGAGAGTGCTGTGTGATTTTTGTTTTTTTCTCTTGTATTTTTCAAATTATTTTATGTTATTCTTCTAATCTTAAAGGAAAAATAACTTGATAGATATAAATCTATAATATTTAATTTCATAAACTTAGAGAGTGTTCTCTTAAATATTGTCAAAATATTTTTTTTTAATTATTCTTTAGAAGAAAACTTGTGTTTGTTGAAAGAAGTTCACTGGCAATTATTAAGAGAATTTCGCTAAGTTAAATTGAAGGGAGTTTGACACAGGAAGGTGAGGGGATATCGTAGAACAAGTCCATTTAAAAAAACTCAAGATTATGATGATAAATATAAGAAGAGTTTTTATTTCATTTAAATCCATTCGTACTTATAATTATTATTTATTTTAATAATTTTTTTTAAGTGTGGCCTTATGGATGTATAACTAAAAAATCTAAACTACATTAAAATTTAGTGATTTTCTCTATTTATTATATATTATTGCTTACATTAATTAATTAATTGATTAAAATTAATTAAAGTTAATAAAAATTAACATAAATAAATTTGGCAATTGTGTTTAAGGGGAATTAGATCATCTTATTATTGTTATGTTTTAACACATCTACTCATATGTCACAAAATTGATTCTGATGATATAGAAATATAGCATTAAAATTTGGACATTTAAATTATAAAATTTTGATAAAAATTGTTAATACAAGTACTGTATATAAAATTTCAAAACTCAATAAAAAGTAACATGTAAATATATGGTCCTTGTTAACTCGAAAAGCAGTTCAAGTCGCAATATAAAATGATGTAACGTACTTTTACAACAAAGGGATTTCAATTACTATATATTGATCTTATGGATTTTGTTCAGGTAAAAAGTATAAAAAGTAAAAGATATATCTTTATATGTGTAGATGATTTTTCTAAATATATTTGGGTTGATTTCATTAGAGAAAATTCAGTTATATTTAATGCATTTAGAAATTTGTATGTTAAACTAGCAAATGAGAAAGATCACAAAATTGCAAAAAATAATAAGAATAAAAAGTAATCACAGCAAGTCATTTGAAAATATTATTTTTACTAATTTTTGTGATAAATATGAAATTTTACATAAATTTTCTACTCCTAAACAAAATGGTTGTATAAAGAAAAAATAAAACTTTATAATAAATTACTCGAGTCATGTTAAATGCTAATAAATTAACCAAAAGATTATGGGATGAAGTAATAAGCATTGTATGCTATACCATTAATTAAGTGTACTTACGTCTAAGCATAAGTAAGGCTCTACATGAAAGTTAAAAAAGTAAGAAGTTTAACTTGAGTCATTTTCATATGCTTAAAAAAATATGTTATATTTTGAATGACAAAAAATAATGAGGTAAGTTTGATTCTAAAAATGCCGAGGGTATTTTTTTGGAATATTTTGATAATAGTAGAGTATATTATATTTATAACATCAGAATTCAAACTATTATGGTATCTACAAATATAATGATTGATGATTCTAAAGTTTTTGTAGATTATTCATGAGATGATGAAATCATTAGAATCACCTGGGAAAACTAAAAAAAATTCTAAAGTGAGCAGAAAGATGATGAAAAGCAAAAAATATCAGTTTATATGGATGGCAACAAGAAGAAAGTATATTCACATTGTAAAATATGTTTATTACACTTTTTTAATAAAACCTAAAATTGTCAAAAAAGCATTACTAGAAGAATCTTGGGTGAATGCTTTATAAGAAGGTTAGAACAATTTATAAGAAATGATGTGTGGACATTAGTATTTAACTTAAGCACACCTTTATTGGAGTCAAATGAATTTTCAAAAATAAAAATGATGAATTTAGTAACATAGTGAAAAATAAAATTAGGTAAGTAGCTCAATGGTACACATAAATTAAGAAAATTGATTTTGATGAAACCTTTACTCCCATAGTTAGGTTAGAGTCAATTATTATTTTTTGCCATTTTCATGTGTTCTAAATTTTAAATTATTTTACATGAATATAAAAAGTGTATTTTTGAATGAATTGTTAAATGAAAAAGTCTGTATAGGACAAACCTAAAGGCTTTAACGATTATGAATTTTATTATTATATTTTTAAACTTATGAAGGCATTATATAGATTAAAACAAGCTTCAGGGACATTATATGAGAGGTTAATTAAATTTATGTGCGAGAAAAGGTATAAGAGAAAGAGAGTTGATAAAATATTATTTATCAAAAATTTTAATTATGAAATTATAATTGCTCAAATTTATGTGGATGATATTATTTTTGGTTCTATTTCTAAGAATAAGGTGTAAGAGTTTGTGGACCAAATAAAAAATAAATTTGAGATGAGTTTAGTTAGTGAATTGACTTACTTTTTAGGTTGTAGATTAAACAATTTAAGGATGATATATTTACACTTAGAGTGTGTATGAAAAAACCTAATGAAAAAGTTTCGGTTATAAACTGCCAAACACTTAAAGACATCTATAATGACTAATATATGATTGTCAAAAGATGGCAGTGAGTGTAATGTTAATCCTAGTTTATATGGGAGCATTATTAAGAGTTTATTATATCTAATTATGAGAAATCTCAATTATTAGTTTTAGCATAGGGGTGTGTACTAGATATTAAATGAATCCAAAAGAGCCATATTTATATGCTGTAAAGAGAATCATTAGTTATATAAATGGAATTAGTGATTATGATATTTAGTTTTCAGAGGACACTAACCTTTACCTTGTTGGCTATAGTAATGCTGATTGAGTAGGGAATACAGATGATAAAAAAAGTACCATTGGAGGTTGTTTCTTTTTTGGGAATAATTTGGTTACATGGTATAGCAAGAAGCATAATTTGATCTCTCTATCTAATGCTAAGATCGAGTATATTGCTATTGGAAGTTGTTGTGCACAACTTATATAGATGAAACAAATTCTTAAAGATTATGGTATTGTTCAAAATCATTTAAAGTTATTCCCTTTGCATCATTGCGACTATGCTCTTGTTGACATTAGAGTGTTTTACTTTTTTTATGCAGTAGATAAATTGAGTTTTATTTAGATGTGTTTGCTTACATAATCTTTATTTAAACTTGTGGATTATTGGGTTTACAAACGTTAGTTACATTTGTCATATGACATGTTGGATATTGTGGTTGTTTGCTATTGCACTTGTTTTCGGACTTTACATATTTGTGGTTGCTTAATGGATTATTTGCACTCTTGGGCTTTTTAATTGATATACTTTCTTTGGCACTTTGTAGCAAAAAAAAGGGAATAAAAATTTGTGTGCAATATGTGTAAATGCATGTTCATATTCAAGGGGAGTATAATTTTTAGGGGGAGTAATATTTTATATTATTTGTTTCAAGTTAAAGGGGAGAATCACATTGAGGAGGAGTAGTTATTTATGCTTTATGTTGTAATAATGCTTATGTTAATTTATTTCAAGTTTAATAAAAGAAGCACATTAGCAATAATAGTGCCAATGTGAGAAACTGTTAAAGTTTACAGTATTGACATCTTTTGAAAAATTATTTATATTGCTTGTTTTATTACTTATTACAATATGCTATATTGATTATTGCTTTTTAAACACAATATCATTTATTTGTATTTTTATGTTTTTCACATGCAAAGGTTTTTTAGATTTTTCTAGTTATATTAGATAATATTGGTATTTATGCTTAATTAGGAAACTTATTATGAGTTGTATTTTGCAAATGAAAGGAAAGAATAATTGTAGAAATAGATTTGCTTTTAGGAAAGAATTGTTCTTAATTAAAAGATATATTCTTTGTTTGTTTATTTTGTGTGTGGCTTATTTCTTTTCTACGAAGGCCAATAGTGAGCTTTGTAGGACGCTTATGGAAGGAAGTGCTATGTGATTTTTATTTCCTTCTTTTGTGATTTTTAAGTTGTTTCATATTAGGCTTGTGATCTAAAAAAAAAAAAAACTTGATGGATACTATGAATATATAATATTTAATTTCATAAACTTAGAGAGTGTGCTCTTACATATTGTTAATATATTTTTTTGCTATTATTTGGGAGAAAACTTGTACTTATTGAAAAGAGTTCAATGGCAATTAGTAAGGAGATTTTGTTGAGTTAAATCGAAGAGAATTCGATACATTAAGGCGATGGAATATCATAGAATATATTCATCAGAAAAATTTCAACACTATGGCGACAAATATAAGAGGAATTTTTATTTTATGGTGACAAATCTAAGAGAAGACTTTATTTTATTTAAGTTCATTAGTACTTGTAATTGTTGTTTATCTTAGTGGATTATTTTTTCTAGGTGTGGGCTTGTAGGTGAAGGATTGAAAAATCTAAAATATATTAATATTTAATAGTTTTTTCTATTTATTCTGTATTATTACTTATTTGAATTAATTAATTAGTTAAAATTAATTAAAGTTGATAAAATTTAAAATAAATAAATCTATCAAGTATTGAGATATTAACATTAATAGCTATAGTTATGTTAATATTATTATTTATATTCAATCAAAAATATGTATTAGTTATTGCTAATAAACTAATTTACTTTATTTTTATATCATTAGTCAATTAATGTCTAATTTGTATTAGTTATATTTTTATGTTGTGGAATGAGAATGAATTCAACCAAGACTAACATAGTTAATAATTCTGTAAGTATCGGAAATGATGGCGTGGATAACATAATTAAATTAGAACAAGAGGTGACTAAGAAAAAATTGCCAAACATTGGCCAGAAAGCACAAAAGAAAACTGGCTTCGAAAGTTTGGACATTATTTGATAAATTACCAGTCACTTACCATTGAAATGAAAAGCAAAGAGCAAAGTTTGGAAAGTGGGGATTTTGTACGCGTGCCAAATTCATCAATATGAAAAAGCACAAGTCTTCATGTCCTAAATTAACTATGTCACGTGATCTTAAACAGATCATTATAGACTGTAGTGAAGGGCCTATGTCAAGTTATGTTCCTAAATTTGATCCTAACATATATCATGAATTATTATCTAATGCTTGATTGATGAATGATTTACCTTTTTAATTTTTTTGGGTATGAGGGTATTGGGAAAATTCATCAATATTTGGAAGAACAAGTGCCAATAATATCTGGAAATATTGCAAAATCAGATGTGCTAAAGATGCACAAAAGTGAAAAAGAAAAGATCATTGGCATGGTAGTAGGATTTCTTGGTAGAAAATATTTATCTTTTGATTTACGGATTTCAATAATCACATATGGTTATTTCAATTTAATGGCACATTTCATTAACAAAAAGTGAAGATTACAGAAAAGAGTGTTAAAAGTTTTGCATCAGGTCATTTCATATATTAGGATTAATTTAACTAATAAGATAAATTCATTGTTATGTGATTGGGATAGTGAAAGAGAGGTATTTTCATTAACTCTAGATAATGCATCAAGTAATGATATTTGTGTTCAAATGTTGAAATGTCTATTGAAAATGAAAGGAACATTATTGTATGATGAGGCTTTCTTTTATGTTTGTTAAAAAATAAGAAAATTGAAAATTTTGGAATATGCTAAGCAAGTGTCTCTAGATAATAAAAAAGAGTGAGATAAGAAATACTAATAAGATGAATTCAACTTTTTTTTATGCTTAAAAGTACTCTTCGTTACAAGAATGCCTTTAATCATTTACAATTAACTCTAATTACAAACATCGTACTTTCAAAGGTGAATGGACCGAAAAAAAAGAAGAAGAAAGATTAGCAAATTACAAATATTCTTATATCTACTGCTGCATCTGAGTCAGCTTTCATCATAAATGATCGGGTACTTGACCAATTTCGAAGTGCAATTAATCTAAAGAACAATAGAGACATTAGTTTGCATGAAAGATTGGTTATATGGGGATAGTGGTAATTAAATTTTTTATATAATTAATTATATTTTTTTAGCTTATAAATTGTATTATTTATATATATTTTTGTTATTATTGTATAAAGCACCATTGTCAAATTGAATGACCTTACTAATGACATAATAAAGTTAAACATCAATATTGCACAATATGTAGAAAGCATTATAATTTTTAGTAATTATTTGTGAATCATGATAACATAATAAACTCACATTTCGAAACTCTCTCTATTGTGTTGTCTCAACCCATCCCTCAACACTTTAATCAACTAGAGTTCCTCCGCTAATTATATTCATAGTGAAGATATAATATAGATCTTTTGGTGACAAAATTGTTTCGTCGTATATAGATCTTTTTGCAGTGAAATAAATATCGTCACCAGTAGCCTTTTCACGACAAACAGTTTGCTCATGAAAAGTACTTTTGGTGATAAAAGAGAAATTTTTGCTACTTGCTTTTTGGCAATGAAATGTTCCATTGCAAATAGGTCTTTTAGCGATGAGTGAAAAATCATCACCAATTACCTTTTTAGTGATAAAAATTTTCATTGAAAAAAGTACTTTTGGTGATACATGACATTCATTCGTTGCATGGCAATGATCTATTGTGATATATGTTCTTTTAATTAGATTAGAATATTGAACTTATTTATTTATTTTTAAGTTTTAATTTTGTTTAAGTATTAATAATGATAACATGTGATATGTTTTTGATTTTATCATGTGAATTTAATTTTTAAGTTTTAAAATTTTTAAACATAGATAATACTAAGAAGTGATTGAAATTTTGAAAGAATTTTAATTTCTTTTTAAAATAAAGATGACGACGACAACGATAGTTATGATTTTAATAATTACATTAATTAAGATTTTTATTTTACTTATTTTATTTTCTTTCCAAGAAAAATATCAACACATTCTTTTTCTCTTTGTTTTCTATTCTATTTTTCATGTGCAGATAAAAAAAAAGAATTTCTTCGAATTTTACGAATTGCTGAAACTTTTAGTGAATAAAGGTATGAATTTAGTTATCTTTTTATGAATTATTGTTTGTTTTCATTGTTGTTTTTACATGTTTTAATCTAGATTAAATAGAATTGCTTATTTAATGTTATGAATTATTGTTTACTTTAATTTTATTAAGATTAGTTATTATATATTCTAGATTAGATTAAATAGAATTCTTGTATTGATGCTATGATATGATTTAACTTATTTAAAGTCATTATTTGTTTGTCTTTCATTTCACATATTTTAGTGTAGGTTTAATATAATTCTTTATATTAAATTAGTGAATTGATCATATTAGGACTTTACATTAATTTTTTGAGCATATTATGTATAAAATTTTTTAACACAAAATTTTGATAAGCATGCTTATTATAATTTTCAGAATATGAATCTTCATATATTAAGAAAAGTATAGAATTTTGTTTTATAGAAAACAAGTTTAAATTTAATTTTATACAAAATTTTGAAATTAGATTTTCAAATCTGAAATTTTGTGTTCTATAGTTTTATTGTATATTGTAAATTATTTGAAGTATTAAACGACCTTTGAAAATTATAAAATTTTAAATACTTATTAGTATATATGTTTATTGACTTTTATATAAATTTTAGAAAATTTATTTAATTATTTATAAATTTTAGTTTAAGTAAACCTCAATTTTGGAATAATTCTAGAAATGTTATTATTTATGGAATATTCATTATTTTGAGATATGAAAAGACTTCAAATAATTATGAAAATTTTTATTTTATGTTTTATACATGTTTACTATTTTTTTTCTATAAATTTCATAATTGTTGAAAGCATATTTAAATATTTATGAATTTTAATTTAAGTGAATCTCAATTATAAAATATTCTAGACATGTTTATATTTTTTAAAATTTTTATTATTTTCGGATACCAATAAGATTTAAATAATTATGAAAATTTTTATGGTAATATATATATATATATATATATATGTATGGTTACTATTTTGTGTATAAATTTTGTCATTTTTAAAAATATATTGTAATATTTAGGAATTTTTTTATTGAGTCTTATGTATTTCAGAAATGTCTTGATAGCTTATTGTTTTGCTAAATATTTATTATTCTAAAAATCTTTTTTGGACTTGAAATATTATGAAAATTTTATATACAATATTCTTGGATGTGCTTAGAAAATATGTAAAGTTTTAACTTGATTCGAGTAATAGATTGAGAGTTAAATTTTCATATTCGTTTGTGGTTTTACTTAGGTTTTATAAGTGGATAGTATAGACATACAAAATCTTGCTATATTTATCTATGTATTATATTAAGTGTTTTGATAAGATAGTTAATTATTATAGAAAACTTGGAGCCTTTAAACGACCGTTAGAGGTAGTTAAAGGTTTAGATTTGGATTAAGGTAAGTAACCTTATTTATGATATTTATTGAGTTATTTTTGCACTATATTTATTAAATATTTTACGACATAATTATTGGACTCCAATGTTTGTGAAATAATTAAATTATTCTATAAATATATTTATATTATAAATTTTTATAAATTGTATATTTTTTAAATATTTATCAACTGTTTATAAAAATTATGTTTGATTGTGAAATTTATTAAATGCTTTGTAAGTAAATTAATGCAACTCATCATGTTATAAATGATTGTTATATAATTAATTAAAATGAAATATTTTAGTTTCTCTATCCATAGTATGATGATTATGGTTATAACTCGAATCAACTATAATCGATATATCTGACTATCTAAACTAGTTGGTATATTCTGTTAAGTGTTTATAACATGATAGCTTGCATTAATATATATACATCTATTAACAATTGATTATATTGTTATCTTATTGTCATATTACAACAATGTATTATTTTGTTTGTCTTGATGTGAAGATAAAAACATATGACAATATACTTTTTTTAGATCACTGAAGCTAGAAATTACAAAGTAATTTGAATTATTAAATAATAATTAATACAATATTACTACTATATCTATTGGACTTTGACAATATAGTAAGGAAGACAAATAATTGGTTAAAAAATTGATGAATTAGATATGTGAATAGTTAATATATAATAATCATAATATAACAACAAATAATTTTTTATTTTTGTTGTTAATTACTACAATTATCGTTGTAATTATTATGATAAATTTATAAATATTAATATAAAACAATCACTTTGACAAAAATTAAATGGAATAGCAATTCATAGTAATAATAATTATTTGTTAGTAATAATGGTAAGATAACTAATACCAAAAAATATAGAATATATTATCTTTATTTGAATATTTTATTATATTTAATATATGATTACTTCTAAATATTAGAATATCAAACTTGAGATTTTGAATGTTGATGAATTGTTGATTGATTTTGTAATAGTGAAAGAACATGATGTTTCATTGGTATGTATTATTGGAAATAAAATTATAGAAGTGTTATATTAGAGAATAGCAAGTGGATAAAGCCTAAAAGTTTATCTACAATTTTGTTTTATTTAAAAATGCACTCCATTTTGGTGCGATTTGAGATTAACTTTTTTATTTTTTATAAAAATATATTTTATATGAAATTGTTAATATGAAGTATATTACTCTAGATTTAGCTGGAGAACTTAAAGCTACAATAACATCTTGGTTAAAGATTTGGAACCAATATTTGAGGCATAAATTTGTAAAGAAGATTTTGGTAAAAGCTTAAGTATGTTGAAGTTTTAGGATTGGTCATGCTTTCTCAATCATCTTCTTCGATTTAATTAGACACTACTGGCCTAATATATAAGATTTAACTTCAAAATATACAAGATTTAATTTCAAAATAAAAAGACTAAAAGCTAACATAGACAAATCTAAATTTAAAATGATCAGCTTCAATCTCAACAAGTGAAGATTCAACAATTGCAAGCACAAAAGGCACGAATTAGAGAGACTCTAAAGTAATAATTGTAGCATAATATTAGTTTTCTATCCTTACCTCTGAATATCCCACCAATTTAATATTTTTAATATAAACATAAAATTTTAACTTTTTATGCAATTCTTAAAGGTTTTTTTAACGTCTTTAAGTTTTTAACCTTATATTCTCTAAAATAAATATTCAATTAAATAAAAATAAAAATAAAGATGAAATGAATATCAGCCACATAATAAAAAGTATTTAAATAGAAAACTTCTATATTTGAGAAATATTAACACCACTAAAGATAAGGAGACAAAAATTTACTATGCAAAAATTATTACATTCATATTTCATTAATTTTCTTTGCACAAATCTCAATTACATTAAATCTTAATATATTTTATCATTTTTCTCAATAAAAATTGTATACTCTAGAGATTAGATTCTTATAATAAACTGTTTACTTTTAGAGATCACTTTGTATATTATATTTTACTAGTGAGCTCAAACTCTCTTTATATACAGTGCGTTGTTACTTATTTTTATTGTATTTTCTTGTACATGTCAAATTTTACTTTGAATAAATAAAATCTTTTAAGAAAATTACATATTCTCCTAAATAAGAATTTTATTGCAACTAGAAAATTATTAATAAGAAATGGACTAAGGCACCTTTGTTAAATATAAACCCTTTTTGAAAATGAAGTCATATGTCGTAAGTCTTTACTTTGGTGAGTTTGAGTTTTTCAACTTAAGTGACAACTGTCTTTGCATCCACATAACCATACTTTCTCCACCTCTTTTGACATGCTCAGCCAAAATTCACAAGTTAGGGCTTATGAGAAATACCTCTCTTATAATTAGGTTATATATAAGAATCTCTTCACAGCACCATGATTCTCATCACCAACAATCATTATCCCTTACCATATGCAGAGTAAATAACACTTAAATTCAAATTCTATAATTTCTTACTACACAAAAGTTTGGGTTCCTTGGGATTCCTTAGTCATTAACATAAATTTTATTATACATCTTTCCATAGTCGCCAAACATACTTCATGTGCAAACATGTGGACTGCTAGCAGAAATACATCCTCCTCCATGACAATCTATAACATTTTATAAGGATGTCTTTTTTTTCATTTATCTTAAACAAAATCACTATATCCCATGCAAATGAGAAATAAGCTACTAAGAATACTATCAATATCTCCATTTACTGATTTAAAGTCACTTATCGAATTTACTTCATTTTTTTTGGACAATTCTTGTGTCTTAGTTGTCCACACCCTTAGTATATTCCTTTCATTTATTCCTTTCTTTTTAAAGTTTCTTTTCTTTCAATTATTAGTTACCAATATAGAATCCTCAAAAGCTTTATTACTACCACTTTCAGCTTTCGTTCTTTAGAGATTAATGAACCAATAATTTCAAGATTCATAGTCTTGTTTTCATATATTAATGTAGGTTACATGTGTTCATAAAAAGGTGGAAGAGACGATAGAAGCTTCATTGCCTTGTTCTCCTCTTTAATTTTAACTCCAACAACATCTAGTTCAAGCATGATGCTATAGAGAATACTGAGATGATTAAAAAGTTTTGTACTTCCAGCCATTTACAAAGTATAAAATTGCTCTTTCAGATCTGATTGATTTGAGATGATTTTTGTTTCATAAAAGTTCTGTAACCTTGCCCAAAGTTCTTTTATTGTAGGAATGTCCGCTACATTTGCAACAATATTTTCATCAAGAATCTTATTGCACTGGCTATCCTCATATTTAACTCTTCCCTTATCTTTATTGCTCATACTAGATTTTTCAAAACCATTATAAAGAATAGGAGTTAATTTGCATTTCAATGCCTTACTTAGCCTAGAATGGATTAATATATCCTCAACTTGTATTTGTCACAAGCCAAAATTAATTCTCCCATCATATATTTCAATGCCTTAGCCTAAAATGGATTAATTCTCCCATCATATATTTTAATGCCTTACTTAGCCTAGAATGGATTAATATATCAAACTTTGTTTAGTTTTAATATTTATTTGATGACATATTTGTTTTACCCTATAACTTAGGCCCTGATACCACTTCTCAAAAATTTTAAGACCTAACCTAGACTTATAGAATAGATATATCAACCAAATAAATACCAAAATAAAGATGGAAAGAATACCAATCATACAATACAAAAGTATTTACACAAAAAAAATCTTATACTGGAGAAGAAACATAATTGATAAGGATAACAAGAGAAAAATTCACAGTATAAAAATTGTTACAATAACATTTTCACTAATTTTCTCTCACACCCAAATATTAATTACACCATATTTCAATAAATCTAATTATTTTTCTCAATGAAAATTGTATATTCTAGATATTAGACTCCTATAAGAAACTATCTACTTTTAAATATTATTTTGTATATTATATTTTATAAGTGAACTCAATTTCTCTCTGTATATATTGAGTAGTGACCTATTCTTATTCTATTTTTTTTAAAGAAGTTAAATTCAACTTTGAATAAGTAAAATCATATAAGAAAATTACTTAATCTCTAAAATAATAATTCTATCACAGCTAGAAAAATATTAATAAGAAATAGACTTGAAAACTTCTAACAAAATATAAATTCTTATGAAAAAAAGAGCCGTATATCATAACATTTAAAGACAAGGATTACTTCTAAGTTGTTGAACTGTTTATTATCACCATAAAAAAACCAATTATTTACTACCTATTTTGCAACAGGGATTTTGACCATTTTAAATGGTAGTATCAAAACAATAAAAGATTATTTTGTTTACCGAAAATAAAACAGAGATAAATAAATATTATTATGTTTGTAATTTAGCACAAACATCCCTCGTTCCATTAATTTTGATGTGGTACTTTATTCTTTTTTTTTAACTTTCAAATTATGCAAATTCGGGTTTAATTCCATGAGTAATCATTTTTTTCCAATCCTATAATTCAACTAATTGATTATCCCTATTTGATTCTTTAGCTTTGTCTCTTGATTGGTTCCACTTCGCTCATGCGTGGATTGATTAATACATATACAAATAAAGAAGCTTCCATCTATTGATTGATTGAAACACACAAAGCAAGTTTTTGTGTGTTGATTGACACACATACACCCACAAAGCAAGCTTCCATGCTTTTGTTGATTCACACACAGATACAAATGCGCGCGCGCGCGTGTGCGTGTTCAAATCACTTATACATTCACTGAAAGCAAAATTACTGTAGCCCTTCTCAACTTAGTTTGATAAAGCTTACACCTGCACATATATTCACTTAAAATAATAATATAAAAGGGAAATTATCAATACCACCACAACCCAGTTTGCAAAATGTTTACAACACATATATGCAAGTACACACGCGAACATATATTCGCTCAAAATAATAACAATAAGGCGAAACTATGACATACCATATATACTCACTCAAAACTATAACGATAAAGGAAACTATCACATACCTCCCCAACTTAGTTTGTAGATTTTGAAAAGCACACTGACCTCTATGAACTATTTAATTTCACTTTGCTCATGCGTTAATTAATTGACACACACGCATAGACACAAAGCAAGCTTCCATATGTTGATTGATTGATATATATCACGAATCAAGTTTCATGTGCTGATTTATTGACACAATACACACATACACAAATGCACACAAGCACAAACACTTATGCACACATAGAAACACGCGCAACGCAAGTTTCCATGCAATTTTTGATTAACAACACACATACTAACACAGACACAGAGACACAAAGCAAGATTCTGTGCGTTGATTAGTTCACACATGCATGCAAACATATGCAAAGCAAGTTTCCATGCGTTTATTGATAGACACACACAAACACAGAGAACAAACTTCCATGCGTTAATTGATAGACACACATACACACAAAGTAAGCTTCCATTCGTTAATTGATTGGTGCACTAGCGCTTATGCACACACACAAACACACACATACTTTTCTGGAAAATAAAATTATCACATACCTTTCTCAACTTAGTTTGCAAAAAGTTTACCCACATACATATATATTCACTCAAAACAATTATAATAAAAAAAATTATCACATACCTACCCAACTCAGTTTATACAAAGTCTACAACACGCATAGTACACATATACACACATATTCACTCAAAACAACAATAATAACAAAGGAAAATTATCACATGCTTTACTAACTTAGTTTCTAAAAATTTTATGAAAAAATATACTTACCTGCCTATATCATTTGTTGATTAAAACCATTTTTTATATTTACATAAATAATCATGATAGTTAAATTTGACGAGTGCGCACAAAAGTGCACTAGTTCTATTTTGTTAATTTAGTTTAAGAAATTATTAATAAATTTATTATTATTATTATTATTAAAGTTCAACTTTTCTATTTAAGGATTTATTAATGCATATATTGTATGTTTACTAATATAAATATGAAATTAAAATCTGTATTATAAGAAATTAGAAAAAATTTTTAATGATAAAATTGCAATCTAACTTAAGTTAGGATTTATAAACAACTCAAAAATATACTGTTGTTTTAAATTATATCTATACTATTTATATGAAAAATTAACATTTAATGTTTATGATATGTTTTATTTTAAGATAAAGTTTTGCTCACATAAAAAAAATGGAAAGAGTTTGAAGCAGCATATGTAATAGTAAAAATATATATAAAGAACATAAAGATTGAGAAATAATTTTTTGATGTTGACATTTAGAATTGCTGCAAATGGGATTGTATTTAATTTAGTTACTAGAGTTATTTATGTTACTGTAAGAAATAGTTAGCAGAGGCAAGTGTGTGCTACCACAAACTTTCTGCAAAATGCATTTTCCACTAATCCAAGGGAGGTATATGATAATATCTCTAATAATTGACCTATTGCACTAGTACTTAATATGGTATTTTATTTTTAATAAGATATTTTATTTTTAATAAGATTGAGAATACAAACTCCTTTTGTATAAACATTCTTCTATATAATATTGCCACATTGATTGTCACAAACCTTAATGTACAAGTGTTTATATTTGTAGCATTAATATTTTATTTTAAAGAACTAAAAACATGTAGTTTCAGTAACATTTGGAATTGGTTAGAAACATTTTTTTTTGTAGATTATTAATTTTTTTTAATGAAATCTTGTGTTTGGGGATTTTTATTTTATTTATTATTATTTTTAACATTTTGAAGAAAATAGACAATAAGTAACTAATATGCAAAATTTTAAATTTTAAAATGACAATTGGTGAAATATCTGAAATAAATAATATATTATTTTAAAACTTATAAAAAATTATTATTGATTTGATAAATACTACATTATTCGTATTTGGATTTCAAATAAATTTGAATAGGGAATCTTATTTAGAGCATCACTAACATTTATGTAGACATAAATGTATTTGAATCCAAAACCAACTTTTTCATATATAAATTTGATCCTTGTTTTGTGCATCCACATGGTTGCAAATGTAGTAATTAAGTTGATTTGATGGCTTCTTCAAGAGTAGTGTTTGAAAGATGTGATGGTTTACGTTAAACATACTTTATAGAATTCTTTTTATTCAAATTTCTCTTCTTCTACTTTTGAAAAACTAGCTTTGAAGCATTCAATTTCCTCTAGCAAAATGCAAAAAGAAAATAGCTAGTTGTTTTACGTTTAGAGACAAGACGAGATGATAACCATTATCAATGGATTAACCTTTCTCGATTTTTAATAATTTTGTTGACGAGAAATTATGAATCCCAGCATGATCTAAAAATATCCTTGGGTTTTTGATTCAAATAGCCACCCAATTATATTTATGACCTTAGTTGTAAGTGTCTTCTATTTGTTGTTAATTAGCTGCCTTTCAGATAAAAGTACTCTTACTTTTGGTTTGGCTCTTAGAACACACGTTTCCCTTATTCTTAATAGTAGTTAATAACATAAATTAAGAACAAAACCATTTTCTTCAACATCAAACCCTATACATTCACGGTGTTGTGATTAAGACGACCTGCTATGGTTAAAGCGAGTCTGAAGTAAGTACTAACACTAACGAAGCTACACTATTGATAATAAGTAGAGTTTTATTCCTAATTATGTTTAGATCATATTTATGTGGTAATTTTATTCACTTTAACATAGCTATGCATGTAAAAGGCTTAGAACATTATTTAAGCTAACTTGTATATACACATTTTGTGATAGGCTTCATTTTTTGTAGGATGTTATTGAATTCGAGCATATTCAAGTTAAAGAAAATAATGAACAATAAATCCTTCAATAATTTCCATTGAGGGAAGTAAGTTATTCTCGCGACAATTTTTATTAATGGACATAATGTTAAACCCATTGCCCTCGATGAAATTTAAAGTTTCCTGGATCCATAAAATGACTAACTAATCTCTTTGCTCACTTATTCTCCCGTCTATACTTATGGTGAAAATAAGGAGATAAAGAATCATTAGGAACAGTTATGGTTACTGTCGAAGGTTTAAAATTTGTTTTTGCACCGGTTGCGATGAAATTTAAAAGGCGGTTGTCCTCCACATCCACCTTATCCTACAAAATTCACATAAACCATTAATGTAAGTTGGTGATTAAAATAATTAAACAAGATAAAATAATATTATTTCTATTTAAACAACTTAAAACAATAAGTAAAATTCTCTCAAATTACAAAAATAGCAAAAATATTATCAAATAATAATCATACATGTGATAGCCCTGTAAAACATTTAAATAGTTCCTGCACCTTTTTGGTTAATGCCTGTGTTTCTTATCTAAGCAAAGTAATTTAAATAGCTTTTCCTACAGTAACAAATGTGCCTCCATATCGGTTCGTAACCACTCTTCGTGCTTCATGAAATAAGCCTCTATATCAAATCATATTGCCTCAATTGCCCTAAGGATTTCATCTATATGCATGTACTATGGTCTTAGGGACCTGTTCACAGTTTTAGGGAAACAATCTGTAAATGTTTGGAGCTAATCTAAGTAGCATCCTTAGGGAGTATACATTTGTAGAGTGTATTGTGAAGCATTATCAGTTGCATCATCTTATTCACGTGCATGCTCTGATTTTACAATATATTCGCCTCGAGGCGGTGACACCTGCTAGCACCATTGCAATTAGTATAATAATGTATTAAAACTAAACAATAGGATAACTACACAATGTATTTACCTTAACATTGCATCATGTACAACATCATCACCATGAAACGCTGACATTCTCGATTGTGCATGAGCAAGAGGGGATAGTGATACATCTCTCTCCATGAAACGCTGACATTCTCGATTGCGCACGAGCAGAAGGAAAAAGTGATACATCTCCCTCATATCCTAATTGATTATAATCATTGAACATAAGCTAATAGGCTTTTAGCATGAGTAGGAATTAACATGCGTAGTGGAGGGGGCTAATCAAACAAAATTTTTTTCTCAAAAACAGTTAATAACATAAACTAGGTAATTAAAATTCAAACTACATTTATATACAAGTTAAGCAGCTTACATTAATTGTTGCAAATAATATTTTACCAATTTCCTCTCGTCTTGCGTTCTTCATTGCAGTCTAACTCAGAGTACGAGTAATTTCATCCTTTGTGTAGTTACTGTACTTACTATATCATATGGAGATGACCTCATATACCTATATCTGCATATAGCATTACATATCAAAAGATTTGAAATATGTTTTATAGATTATTAGAGTTAATGTTATATACTTGAAATGGAATTGGATGACCTTCCAAATTATAGCTCTCACAGGTATGGTTCTTATTCTTCTTGCTTTGTTCTTTGAATTTTTGTGTCCTTCCAATTAATGCTTGGGAAAGATATCTACAAGTGCCCATGATACTTTGACCCAAGGATAACTATTGAATTCATTTAAATTGTCCACCAATTATATCACAAATGAATCCACTTTCCCACGACTATCCTTCCTTAATAGAAATCGCTCAACAAAGAAAGTCAATGCTATCTTTAAAGCATTTTTATCATCTATAATGCTAAAATTTATCTCATTCATAAATTTGTCCAGTCAACTTTGTTTGATCCACAGTGAATAAGGAAAGCATTTATTGCATAGTCTACCTATCTTCTTTTTGCTCTTTGAAATCAACTTACCAATTGGGATAATTACCAAAATTAAGGCCAGTTATCAACGTAAATTTCATTTTAGAAAACCGGATCAATTGGTCGAATACCAAAAATTAAAGTTGTTGCTTCATTTCAAGCCCAATAGCATAAACTTCTCACATCAATTTGTTATAAACTAACAACCTTGAGAAGCTAAGCTTTTGCATCTCCAAAAACCTCCTAAAACATGATTGTGAAAATAAATCGAGCTGTGTCATAGTTAACTTCTGTCTAATCCTTTCAATAGCCCATTGTTGACAATGATGTCACAACTTCTTGAAAAAAATTTACTTTTTTTGTCTTTAATCTTCTACTAACATTGAGGCTAAGTGTATCTATGGTTGATGTAAATTCAGCACAAGGTAAGTCAACCTAGGCCCAAATTCGTCCAGCCCATGATCTCCTCAGTCTATACACTTCATTTGGCCTTAATTTGATTACTTAGAGTCAAAGTCATGGAGCAGCATTTATATAAATCTTTGAAATGAAAGCTAAGCATTTATGTGACTCTTGGAAGCATAATATGGAGCATTGTGCAGTTATTTATTATAATTAATGCTTGTAGTCCTTATAATTTGTAACTTTCTTTTATGTTTGACCAAATATGTAATGCCTATAAAAAGGCTCATTTTTTCTCATTTTGGGGATTTTGGCTGGTTGAATGAAAATATATTTCTTTTGAGTGGTAATCCAACTCTTCCTTTATCCAAATTCTTGCCAAATTTGGTGGTGGATCTTTCCTTGGCTGGTGGCAATGCCTTTAGGCCTTGGATACTTGGCTTTTATCTTTAAATTCTCTTTTGTTATCATTATTTGAAGAGTTTAAGAGTTCAAAACTCTAATCCCGTGAACAGTGACAAAGTTGAAGAACAAAACTCACTTTTAGCTTCCGCAAGACGCATCAATTGGTATCAGAGCACCGGGTTGTCAAGAGTGAGTAATCTTTCACCTTATTATCATCTTTCCTTTGCTGAATCCTTAATTTCTGCTGGAGTTCTTATTTTCATTAAAAACCCTAAACCTAATTAACCTGCTGCTGTATCACCACACTTAAAAAAAAAAAAAAACTATGAGTAGATCATCCACTCCACCCGCACTATGGGAATTAGTAACTATGAAACTTGAAAAACAGATGAATGAACTTAGAGAACAATTCTTCCAGCTCTTGAGAAACCAAAATCAAAACCAAGGCCAACCAAAACGAGGGAGTGCCCTTCCAAACCAGAACCGCCAAAGACCATCACCTCACCCAAGACACCATTATTATAAAGAAGAAATTCAGGATGAAAGTGATTCTAGTGAGTTTGAAGTGGACAAAAGAAGAAGAAGAAGGCAGAGTGATGATGATAGAGGATTAAAGATTGATATTCCAGAATTTGAGGGGGGATTAAATCCAGATGATTTTTTGGATTAGCTTAAGGAGATTGAGAGGTTCTTTGAGTTCAAGGGTTATTCTGATGAGAGAAAATGTAAGATAGCAATTCTGAAGTTTAAAGATTATGCTTCTCTATCGTGGGAGAATGTCAAGAAACAGAGAGATAGAGAAGGGAAAGAAAAAGTGAGATCGTGGGAGAAGTTGAAAAAGTTGATGAGGAGAAGATTCTTGCCCGAAAACTATAGACAAGATCTCTACCTTAGGTTGCACACTCTTAAGCAAGGAGACAGGAGTGTAGAAGAGTACATCCGAGATTTTGAGAGATTGATGATGCGAAGTGATATACCAGAGATTAAAGAACATACTATTGCTAGATTCTTAGGAGGGTTAAATACGGAGATTGCTAATATGGTGAAATTACAACCGTTTTGTTCGTTTGAAGATGTATGTAAGTTGTCCATTAAAGTCGAGAAACAAAAGAAAGCTATGAAGACTTCAGCACCCAAGAATTTCAGTAAGGGGAACTCATATTACAAGGGTTCTTCATCCTTCAGCAAATCTGAAATTACCACCAGGGACAAAGGAAAAGACAAGCTGATGGAAGCACCTAAAAAGAAGTCGAATTTTGTCAAGACAGACCATGGAAATAAGAAGTGCTTCAAATGTCAGGGTTATGGACATTTCCAAGCTAATTGTCCTAATAATCGGGCTATGACTTTAAAGGAGATTGAGCAGATTGAGGAGTCCTTGCAAGAGAAAGAAGATGAAGTTGTTGAATTTGACAATGAAGAAGAGATTGTAGAAGAGGCTGATAGTGGGGACATGCTTATGTTAAAAAAGATTTTGCATACTCAGATCTGCCCTAATGAAGATCAATTGGAGAACTTGTTCCAAACCCGATGCACCATCAATGGGAGGGTTTGTTCGGTAATAATTGACAATGGGAGCTGTACTAATGTTGCTTCTACAACATTTGTGAAGAAGTTGAGCCTTCCAACCTTAGCTCATGCTCAACCATATAAGCTTCAATGGCTCAGCAATGGGAGTACCGTGCAAGTTACGAAACAGGTTCTAGTTTCTTCTTCTATTGGTAGAACTTATGCTGATGAAGTGTTATATGATGTTATTCCTATGGATGCATGTCACTTATTGTTGGGAAGACCATGGCAGTTTGATAGAGGAGTTAATCATGATGGGAAAAAGAATACTTATTCATTTAAATTGAAGGAGAAGAATATCACCTTACTACCCTTGAAACCATCACAAATACACAAACCTACACCCATGACAAAAAACCTAAAAGAGAGCCTATTTCTAAATGAGAATCAAGTTGAGAAAGCCATCCTTAAACATCAACCTGTCCTTGCCTTGCTTGTAACTGAAAGAAATAATGTTGAGAATGAGAGCAAACCACACCCTCTAGTCCAAAACTTGCTCAAAGAATACACTGATGTTTTCCCAGATGACCTACCACCTGGATTACCACCTTTGAGAGGCATAGAGCATCAAATTGAACTTATACCTGGGGCATCCCTACCAAATAGACCAGCCTATAGATGTAACCCAAAGGAGTCCAAGGAGTTGCAAAGACAGCGTTGTTAATCGTGGTTTGTAAGAGAAAGTATGAGTCCATGTTCAGTGCCAGCGTTGTTAGTACCAAAGAAAGATGGAACTTACAGGATGTGTGTAGATAGTAGAGCCATAAATAATATCACTATCAAGTACAGGTATCCTATTCCTAAACTTGATGATATGTTAGATCAGTTACATGGTTCTATGATATTTTCAAAAATTGATCTTAAAAGCGGGTACTATCAGATTAGAATGAAGGAGGGAGATGAGTGGAAGACAACATTCAAAACCAGAGGAGGATTGCATGAATGGTTAGTTATGCCATTTGGTTTGTCTAATGCTCCTAGTACTTTCATGCGACTTATGAATGAAGTGTTGAAGCCATTCCTGGAGAGATTTGTTGTAGTATACTTTGATGATATCTTAGTATATAGTAAAAGTGAGGAGGAACATGTTACTCATTTGCGACGAGTTTTTGATACCTTGAGGGAGAAGAAGTTATATGCAAAACTGGAGAAGTGTGAGTTTTTCTCACCGAGTGTTGTGTTTCTTGGTTATGTTGTTTCTAAAGATGGCATCATAGTGGATCATTCCAAAATTGAAGCAATCAGAAGCTGGCCCCAACCCAAAACCATCGGTGAAATCAGAAGTTTTCATGGTTTAACATCTTTCTATTGCCGATTTGTTCCTAATTTCAGTACAATCATGGCACCCGTCACTGAGTGCATGAAAAAATGTAACTTTGAATGGACTAAAGCAGCAAATGAAGCATTTGAAGTGATTAAGAAGAAATTGTGTGAAGCTCCAATCTTAGCTTTGCCAGATTTTAATCAAGTGTTTGAAGTGGAATGTGATGCAAGTGGAGTTGGAATAGGTGCTGTTCTTACACAAGCTAAGCACCCCATAGCTTATTTTAGTGAGAAGCTAAATGAATCAAGGAGTATTGTGTCAGATCGGGATACTAAATTCCTTAGTCATTTTTGGAGGACACTTTGGGGAAAGTTTGGTACGAAGCTTCTCTTTAGCACTTCACACCATCCTCAAACTGATGGGCAGACCGAGGTCACAAACCACACTTTGGGAACTATTCTAAGAACTTTGGTGAGCAAGAACTTGAAGGATTGGGATATCAAATTAGCACATGCTGAATTTGCTTATAATAGGTCTCCAAGTTCTACAACTGGTCACTCTCCATTTGAGGTAATGTATGGCATCAATTCTATCACTCCTATTGAATTAAGTTATTTGCCAATTGATATTCAAGTAAGTGTGGATGCAATTGAGAAAGCCAAAGCAATGAAGAAGTTACATGAATCTGTTCGGGTCCAAATACAGAAGTCTAATGAAACATACAAGAGACAAGCCAACAAAAATAGAAGAGTAGCCAACTTTCAGCCTGGAGATATGGTTTAGGTTCATCTAAGGAAGGAAAGGTTTCCATTCAAAAGGAAGAGTAAGCTAGCATCAAGAGCCGACGGTCTACTTGAGGTCCTTGAATGAGTTTGAGATAATGCTTACAAGATAAACTTACCTAGTGAATTTGGAGGAGTCTCGACTACATTTAATGTGGGTGATTTGTCCCCATATTTGGAAGATGATAACCTTGCAGATTTGAGGACAAATCCTCTTCAACCCCGGGAGGATGATGTAAATTCAGCACAAGGTAAGTCAACCCAGGCCCAAATTCATCCAGCCCATGATCTCCTCAGTCTATACACTTCATTTGGCCTTAATTTGATTACTTGGAGTCAAAGTCATGGAGCAGCATTTATATAAATCTTTGGAATGAAGGCTAAGCATTTATGTGACTCTTGGAAGCATAATATGGAACATTGTGCAGTTATTTATTATAATTAATGCTTGTAGTCCTTATAATCTGTAGCTTTCTTTTATGTTTGACCAAATATGTAATGCCTATAAAAAGGCTCCTTTTTTCTCATTTTGGGGATTTTAGTTGGTTGAATGAAAATATATTTCTTTTGAGTGGTAATCCAACTCTTCCTTTATTCAAATTCTTGCCAAATTTGGTGGTAGATCTTTCCTTGGCTGGTGGCAATGCCTTTAGGCATTGGATACTTGGCTTTTATCTTTAAATTCTCTTTTGTTATCATCATTTGAAGAGTTTAAGAGTTCAAAACTCTAATCCCGTGAACAGTGACGAAGTTAAAGAACAAAACTCACTCTTAACTTCCGCAAGACGCATCAATGGTTCCTGTCCAATCAAAAAGAGTGATATTAGCATTAAAAAACTAAATAACATATAGGCATTCATATGTCTCTTGACAAATTTCATCGAGGGAGTAAAGTAGAAAATAGTGATCTCATGATGATTTTCATAAAGGAAAAAGAGGCTACATATTAAATCCCTCAACAAATTCCATCAAGGGAGTAAAGCAGAAAACAGTGATCTTACAATTATTTGCATCAAGGAAAAATAGGATACATATTAAATCTCTCCACAAATTCCATCATGGTAGTAAAGTGGAAAACAGTGATTTGCCAGTGATTTTAATTGAGGAAAAATAGGCTACATACTGATCCCTCGGCAAATTCCATTGCGGGAGAGTAGTTTAAAATGGATGCTCTCTCTACAAAATTCATAATGGATACTCCTTTGATAAAATTCATTGTAAGAAGATGAATTTCACTCAAGGAGTTAGATTACTTTTTATGATGAAAATCATCAATTACTCAATGAAATGCATCACTTGAATGATGAAATTCATTGAGAGAATATCTATTTTGAAAACAATCGAGAGATGATGAATTTCATCATGGGAGCGATGATATTCATCGAGAGAATGTAGCTAAAAAAGGTTTTCTTGCGATGAAATTCATTGCACCCACAATGAAATTCATCAAAGGAATGATAATTTTCATTGTGGGAAAACCATTTTTAACTATATTCTCTCAATGAATATTCATCATGGGTACAATGAATTTCATCACAGAAAAGTATTTTTTAACTACATTCTCTTGATGAATATCATTATTCCCATTATGAATTTCATTTTCCTTTGACAAATTACATCGCGGAAGAGATAATCTTTTCTTTCTTTCAATCACTATCCACAGTCCACATTCTTAAAACCCATGCAACCAAAGCAAATAAATTGAATAAATTGCCACCTAATCAACGCTAAACTAGTTTCTAAACCTTTCCTTAACTATTGCTGACCCTAAGTAATGTAAATTTCATGCTTTTTCATTTTTCATATACTCAAAATATAAAACATACCTAATGTAGAGTTGCCGTCAATTTTCGTCGTGCAGTGGCCTCTAATTCCCTATCAGGTGAACGATGACAACTCCTTGTGCTTCATCATCTTTCAATTTTCAAGTTTTAATGGAGTTTGGTGATATGAGAAAGTAGCACTAGAATATTTTATGTTTTAGAACAAAAAATAATTTTTAATGTTGGATCCAAACCAAAAGTGAGAGTATTTTTGCCCCAAGGCCACCTAGTTTATACGAAATAGAAAACACTTGCAATTAAGGCCATGAATATAATTGGACCTAAAAATATGGCAATTTGAATCAAAAATCCAATATACTTCCTTCCATATCCGCGTACATGCTACGATTTCTAAGTTCATACTTGGAATATAATTAGATTAGAAGAAATGTCAACGTAGTCAACAATCGAACGACGCTGAAAGACTCGTACTTTTTTGCAAGTCTGGAGGGGAGAAATAGAAATGAATCCGTGATTGAATAGTATGAGATTTTGTGTTCAATGGCACCGTGGTTCTTCTACTTTTCCACCTTATGTAACTTCACACAGAGAATTTTCTCCTTCGCTCGTTGCTAAAGTGAAATTGTGTAGTAGGACTGGTGTGTCGTGTTCTTGTATGTGCCGAAAAAAGCTTAGAGTCCAAATAAAACTAAACCATGCAAGACTGTCTGCTGTACAGTTTGGTATTGGAGTCAAGTCTTAGCATTAGGGTTATACAATAAGCTGATTTGGTCATTATTTCAGATCCGCTATCTTTTCCCACGTGGAATACAGACTCGTTTCAGGTCCAATCAGAACCAAGTTACCTTATGCCAAGCCATGATTGCCGTTGCCTTCGGCAGTGTTAATATCTTTCCAACTTGTGTAAAATGGTTTAAAGATTCAAAGTTGTTCTCGAACAATTCCTTACCTCCAAATAAAAAATCATGCAAAAGAATCTGAGCAAAAGTTGACTTGACCCTGGAAGTCCGAATACAAGGAATATCCAAATAGCATTTGAACTACTATAGCAGTAGCTAGCTACAATTACATAGCACATAAAACGTCATTTATATAGTACGAAACATATATAACCAATAATAAATACAAGCCGCCAATCAAACCAGTATCCTCAAATATAATAGATTAGTTGACTCTTAGAAGACCCAATTCAATTAATATGTTGATACTAACTAAGATTCCAACGTAATCATATTTTCATTGCATATGTTAATTAAGGGTTAGAATATTTATAGTCGTATTTATAATGTATATAACATTTAACGTTAATTTAAATGTGTATGTTATAAATATTAGTAAATTAACTTGACTGACATCGAATAAACTGCCAATTATTGTAGTACAAGTGGAAGTCAGTTTATTTGTTGTATTTTGTGCATACTTTTTCTGCCACCATTCTTGAATTTTAGTTGTGAATAGAATAGAGTGGATCAGTTGAAGGCGAAGACGAAGACGAAGACGAAGACGAAGACGAAGGAACGGACAAAGAAGAGTCGTGCACGAAGGCTGCTAGTAGCCAAAGCCAAGGCACCGTCCAAGGAACGGGCAGTAGTGAAGTATTGAAATATGCATTAACATGCATTAAATATAAGCTTGAGTTTGTTCAACTATTTCGTCAAACACTTAGAACAACAAGTGTGCATATATTTGATATATGCATAAAATTTCACCATGGATGAATTTTTTTCATACTTATATAACGAGGGATGATGAGAATTTCTTTAATTGTGTGAAGAATCAATAATCAACACCACCATATGTATAGAGAGATGTTTTGTTGAATTTGGGAGAATGTGTAAGGTTTATAGAATTCACCACACTTTATTGGATAAAGTAAGTCCATATATATACTTAAACGCATTCATGTACTTTCAAATTTGTTTTTATTTTTAATTAAAAAATAAATGTGTTATCGACGTAATAGTAATCATTTAATAAATTTTATTTTAAACATTTAAATTTATATATTTAAATATAAAATATTTACTTAACTTTTAAGTAAATATAAGTAAGTATATTTTTATGAGTTTAAGTGTAATTATTTAATAATTATATAATCGCATATAGGTCCTTAGATAATTTATATTATTAATATAATCATGTAATTTATATTAAATTATATTTTTATGCAAAGTTATAAAAAATTCTTCCAATATTTTAAAAAATTCATAAATATACATAATATTTACATATATTTATTTCAACTTAAATAGTATTTCACAGATGTTAATCTTGCTACCAATAATATTTTTTCTTTCAAATATTTTATTAGTATGATCATGTAGGTTTATTGAGGAATAGTTATAAATTTATTTCGAATTTTTCAAATTTCAAATTATTCAAAAGTTCAATGACTATGATTAATATTTAATAATGTATCATTATCACTAAACTACAATGATGACGTACTTTATCAAATTTTATTCTAATTATACTATGTGGATAAAATTTTTCTGTCATCTAATTTTAATCGAGTAAGGGTTTATAGTATATTAAAATCCTATACTGATGTAAATATGAACCATTAATCAATATGTGTTGAATTTGTTACTAAAAATATTGTAATATTTAATTATTTTGACTGAAAATTTACAATTTTAACTATTTATCGATGCTTATTAAAAATCTTAAATTTAGATCGAGTCAGCAGAAACACTGATTTTATATGTATATATATCAAGTCAATAGATTCCATGTTGATTATTATCTGTTTTTACATGTAAACAATACATGATCAAATCAATTTTTTCTATAAAACATGATTAATCTCATACTTATACACCATATGAACTACTTGTGTTTACACTAAATTCAACTATAATGTCTTAGATTAAATGATAACATCGCATATTAGTATAATTATACGATAAATCATTAACTATATATAATACCATGTAATTTATAGTTATATGGTTATTTAAAAAAAAATAATTCTCTAACAATTTAATCTATACAAATGTTCTCATAACGTGATTATCATATTATCCATATTAATATCATCTAATGAAATTTACTGAAAATATTTGGTATATCTATTATACAACATCGTTGTTTATTTGATATCACTTTTATAAAAAATAATTTTAATAATTTCGTTTAACAATTAAATAAATTATTAGTACAATTTATAAATATATTTTATTTATATGTATGACTAAAGAAAAAATAGCTTGTGTTTGTGAATAAAAAAAAAATTTATTAAAAAAATATATATACATAATAAAATATATTTTTGAATTAGATAACATGAATGATTCACGGGACATATTCTCACAAGAAGCTGTGACTACTATTTCTCTATTTAAAGTCCCATGGCGCACCGTCATCAATATTCTAGGCAGGCCCAACAGTGACAAACATGATGGATGATAATGGCAGGTCATAAAAGGCCGCTTGAAATATTGTTTCCAAGAATTTCAGTTGGAAACTTCGCAAGCTTAAAATCTTTCTACTGTTACTATTCTTTTCTTCTCCCAGAGGGCAGTCCCAAAATTCACTATTTCCTTGTATGTCCCTGCCACTTAAATCCTTTCTAAACCTCTCTTTATATCTCCAAATCAATGTCACAAACACAAACTCCCCTCGTAAAACCATAACTCTTTTAGTTTCTCTATTTCTCTCTCAAAAATTGAAGTCCATTTATAGATACAGCCATGTGCCAGTTACCTTGCTCTCATTCTTTCAAATGCAATTTCAACCAAGAATCCGACATGTTCGCTCCTTTGATCCATGAAAAGCCAACCAAAAATCAAGAAAAACCGACCCACCTGTTTCTTGCAATCAAAGAAGCCAGATGCATTGCCAACATAGCTTTTCCAATGATTTTAACAGGCCTTTTACTCTACTCTCGTTCCATGATCTCCATGCTCTATCTCGGCCGCCTAGGCGAGCTTGCGTTGGCCGGCGGCTCCCTCGCTATCGGATTCGGTAACATCACTGGTTATTCTCTTCTTTCCGGCCTTGCCTTGGGAATGGAACCCATTTGTGGCCAAGCTTTTGGTGCTAAAAGATACAAACTTCTAGGTCTCACTCTGCAAAGAACTATTCTTTTGCTTCTTTTAACTTCAATCCCAATAGCCTTTTTATGGTTCAACATGAAAAAAATCCTTCTCTTTTGTGGTCAAGAAACAGATATTGCCAACGAAGCTCAAATTTACATTCTTTATTCTTTCCCTGATCTCATAGCGCAGTCCTTTTTGCATCCTTTACGTATATATCTCAGAACCCAATCCATAACTTTGCCTTTAATGTTTTGTGCGACCTTTTCCATTCTTCTTCACATTCCCATTAGCTATCTTCTTGTTTCTGTTCTCCATCTTGGAATCAAAGGCGTTGCTTTAAGCGCAGTTTGGACCAACTTCAATCTTGTAGGATCGTTGATCGTCTACATTATGATTTCTAGCGTGCACAAGAAAACATGGGGTGGAATTTCTTCAGACTGCTTAAAAGGTTGGAAATCCTTATTGAATTTATCTATTCCAAGCTGCATTTCAGTTTGTCTTGAATGGTGGTGGTACGAGATCATGATTTTACTATGTGGATTGTTACTGAACCCACGAGCAACGGTTGCTTCGATGGGAATTTTGATTCAAACAACATCACTTGTATACATTTTCCCATCTGCTTTAAGCTTTGGCGTATCAACAAGAGTTGGAAATGAACTGGGTGCTAATTGTCCAGACAAAGCAAAGCTTGCCGCTATAATTGGCCTGTCTTCAAGCTTCGCGTTAGGCTTTTCAGCATTACTTTTTGCTATCATAGTGAGGAACATTTGGGCTAGCATGTTCACACAAGATGATGAGATTATTGCTCTGACGTCAATGGTTTTGCCCATAATTGGACTTTGTGAACTCGGAAATTGCCCACAAACAACAGGTTGTGGCGTTCTCAGAGGAACTGCTCGGCCAAAAATGGGAGCAAATATCAACTTGGGCTGCTTTTATTTAGTTGGCATGCCAGTCGCTGTTTGGTTGAGTTTTTATACTGGATTTGATTTCAAAGGACTGTGGTTCGGCCTCTTAGCCGCCCAGGTTTCATGCGTGCTAACCATGTTGTTCATTCTAACTCGGACGGATTGGGAACATCAGGCTCGGAGGGCCAAGCAGATCACTGCAAATGCTGATATTGAAGATGACATTGATATCGAAGAGGATGAGACATGGAAAACTGATTATAACGATCCAAGGAACAATAAAAGTTCTCCAGCTTAATTATAATTAGTTTTTGCAGATATGGTGATGGATGGATCTAACAATTTTTTTTTTTTGTAGAATGTAATATTTTGTCAACCACGTAACCAATTTTCTGATTTATTATTTTTATTTTATTTTATTTTATCACCAATTAATTGTCTACCTATGGAGATGTATTCTGTCATAATAAAATAATTTCTTAAATAGAAAGAAAAATTTTGTTTGTTCTCAGTAGTCTAGCATAACACGGGCTAAGCACCAAAGAACTATCAGCAATTCGTGCGCAACACTACACGGAGGTGTAGCGCGCGGGATTCGTACTTGCCGCCATTACATGTACTTGGAATTTTAATGTACATGACCAGTCAGCGTTTGACATTTCAAATTCCGTAAATGATGTTCTCTCTCTATGAGGGGCGGGGGGCCCGGGGGGTGGGGTGTGAGAGCTGTAGGTTTTGCTGCTCTCTATGTGATTTCGTCGTGCTTACGTATTTTTATCAACAATTTATATGTAACAGTTAAAAATGGGATAAATATTTTGAAGATTAAATTTTGAGATATCACCTGAAAATTATTTAATCGTTGATAAATTAAAGAGGTCAACGTCTTTATTGTATCTTGTCTTCTATTTTTGTAACTTAAAAAATAATCATATACGAGTTTGTGTCTGTGTGTGTATAATTTTCTCCTGAAATATCAAAGGAAAGGAAAGATATGGGATGTAACAACCCATTCATACCCGAATTTGGCGTGTATAGTAGTAGAATGATTAACTAACAGTTGGAGCACCTAGGCTAGGCTTTGATAAGCCAATGCAACTTATGGCTCAACTTGCAATTTGGCCACGTTCAATCAAGTTAACAACTTGCCTGCTTTTGCTTCATTTATTGTTATGATAAATCTTGACAATCAACCGCATGGCATTGCATAATGAAACTCTATTTTTGCAATGCAATAATAGCCTTTTATTATCTCTTATATTTTAAAGGGACACGTGTTGCTATCTTGAGCTAAAGAATTAAGCCTTCCATTATTGAACAAATCACACAACCATCACGTCCAAATGAGAATCCATTATTATCATGTGTAAAAGATTCCATTATTATTAGATTATTGTGGCAACTTTACTGTACCTTCGTTTGGAAAACAAGCAACGGTCAACGAAAATATGTTATTATTGATTTGAATGGATATACTCATTTAATAATTAAAATAAAAAAAATTTTAATTATATTTTTAACATTAAGCAGTTAATTGGAGTCTATCGAATCGTCCCCAATTAAACTCCACTAAAACATAACACAAAAATTTATTTCTAAAACGTACCAACATAATTAAATTTTTGATATCAAATTGAAATTAAAAAAAATGAGTACCATTAAATTAAATACAATTGTGTGTGTGTATATATATATACACTTACTTTTTTTTTTTTAAATTATTATTTGTCTAATATTTTAATGATTATATTTTCAAATTAAATAAAAATAACAACTTCAAAACATATATACCCTCTAACCGATACCACCTCTGCGTCTTAGGAAACAAGTTTTTTTTCAAAATGGAACATATCTCCTCTCTTGTTTATAATCAATCAACAGACTAATATTTCTCCGGTTGATAAATGGTGGCCGGCCAAATGATCTCTGATCTGACATATCTCCGGTTGATAATATCCGGTCATGTCCTAATTATACATACAACATAAAAGTGTAAATATTGCCAATGTGTAAGAAAGAATTATCACAATTTATAATCAAGTTGTTGCTATTATATATCTCTAAAATTAAATTCATTGGTCATACTGAAAACGTTTGAAAACTGTAGATATAAGAGATTCATAGAACGCAACCATAGCATGCTCTAATATTACGTAGGTTAAAATGTTAATGTCAAAAATGTACATATTGATAAAAAAAGTTGAACTACTCTTATTTGTTTGGGTCTTGTATTAAATAATCCAAACAAACATAATTTTCATTTCAGATTACAGATTTTCTTTTAAATTACAAAATAAAATATTTAATTACTGTTTTACACACCAATGTGAATCATGTGGTCTAAGAAAATTTGGTTCGTCTGTCAAAATGTGGGGCTGGATTGAGTCGTGACCGGCTGCGATTATATATATAAATGAAAAGTAGTTGGGTGATAATTCATATTTTGTCTCATTTTGTTAATTAAAGTTAAATACAACTCATAATTATATATCTAACTGGCCCATTTTTTTCTTATAAAAAACAAAAACTTAAAAAAAAAATAGTAATGATGCGAGAATCATATCACATGACCATTGATCTCACGACTAAAATTGAAATCTTTTGCTGATCGAAACGGCAGAGACAAGAAAAACAATGATATGGGTCTCATTCATCTCTACATATAAAATATAATTATTGTACCAAAATCGTCAGACTGCAAATTGGCATTTGACCTCCCATCGCTTGTTAATCGAACCATATGTGAAAAGGAAATGAATTTGAGACGAGAATGAATTTCTCATTCTTGTATTATTGATAACATAGGAAGATACACACACACACACACACACACACACATACAATAGAGCAACTAAATAAGCTCCTAAATTAAAGCATATAGGCTATACATTCCTAAACAAAAACAAACAAAATAGGAAGCAAATCAATTATAATTGACAATTGTTGATTGCCTAAATTAGAAGAATATCCCATATTTTGTGCATTGGTCGATTCTACATTCCTTAACACTCCCTCTCAAGTTTGGAATGTATGTTGATGATTCTCAACTTGCTGAGTAGAGTTGAGAATTGTGAATAACCCAATGGTTTAGTAAAAATGTCAGCTGGCTGGTTTGATGTAGGTACGTGAGTCATCCAGATCATTCCTTCTTGAACTTTTTCTGGTATAAGGTAACAATCAATTTCAATATGCTTTGTTCGTTCATGGTAGATTGGATTTGAAACAATACGGGGCGCTGATTTGTTGTCACAAAACAAATTGACGGGATGTTAATGTTCGATGCGCAAACCAGGTAATTCACAAGAAGTTGCTGCCATAGATCAGTATTCGACTTCTGAGCTGGATCGTGATACTGTCGTTTGCTTTTTGGTTTTCCAAGAGATTAATGAACTGCCAAAGAACATACAATAACCAATGACTGACCGTCGAGTGTCACGACACCTAGCCCAATCTGCATCACAAAAGGCGTCAGTTGAATTGAACCTTTCGTTGGAAATAATAATCCTTGTCCTGGTGTTTGTTTCACATATCGTAAGACACGATGGGCTGCTTCTAAATGTGGTACTCCTGGCTTGTCCATAAATTGACTTAAAAGATGAACTGCTTATGCCAAGTTAAATAAATTAACCGTCCAACAAGCCTTCGATGTGAAGATGGATCACTAAGATAGTCACCTTCTAATTTACTAAAAGATAAGTTTGGTACCATGGGAAATGAAGCTGGTTTTGCACCAAGATATCCTACATCTTCAAGAATTTCGAGAGCATATTTTCGTTGTGAAAGAACAATGCCTTTTTTAGACCGTGCAACCTCTATGCCCAGAAAATACTTCAGTTGTCTTAAATCCTTCAATTTGAATTGATTCTTTAAGAATAACTTTGTGTCTTCAATATCTTATAAATTATTTCCTGCTAGGATGACATCATCTACGTAAATGAGGAGAGCAGTGAATTTACCATTTTGGGATTGGACGAACAAGGAATAATCAGCCTTGGTTTGCTTGCAGTTGGCTTTCTGGAGAGCAGTAGAGAGCTTGATAAACGACTGATGCAAAGCTTGTTTGAGGCCGTCCAACGATTTGTGAAACTTGCAAACTCGTGTCTCCCCCTGTCGTCCAAAACTAGGAGGTAAATACATGTAAACATCTTCATTAAGATCTCCATGTAAGAAGGCATCATTGACATCCAACTGGTAAAGATGCCACGGCAAGGAGAAGATGAACTGTTACAAGCTTTGCTACATGAGCAAAGGTCTCTTGATAGTCTAGGCCTTCAACTTGGTTGTATCCTTTTGCCACTAACTTAGCTTTATAGCTTTCTACAGTGCCATCAGAGTTGAATTTGATCTTGTATACCAATTTGCACCCAATCGGCTTCTTTCCAGGAGGTAATGGTTGAGAGCGGCAAGTTCTTGTTGCATAGCGAGGCGCCATTTAGGATCATAAACTGCCTGTGCAAAGGAAGATGGCTCCTTTTTCAGTGAAAGAGAAATGGTGAAAGCATGGTGTTTGGGAGATAATTTATCATATGAAATAACATTAGATAAGGGATAGGTGATACCTGTAGCTTTAACCAAGGCCGAGTTAGATGCTGGGACATTTCGTGAAGGAAGAGAAATAACGACATGATACTCACGGAGATAAACAAGAATTTTTGTAGTACGTGTCGACCGCAATAAAGAAACTTGTGGATTTGAAGGTAAGGTTGGAGTAGGCTGATCAGTGAGTGAAGAAGTTATAGGTGAAGAAATGTCTTGGAAAGAAGTTTCGTTGTTGGAATGGGAAATAGGTTCTTCTTGAGAGAAATGGTCGGGTGGAAGCGCATCATTGTTGGAAGGAAATTGTGGAGTGGATTCGTTATCATCGTATATTGGTGAAGGTGAGGCATTATGGTTGAGTGTTAAGCGAAAGATGAGAAAGGAAAAATATCTCCATGAAAAATGACATCACGGGAAATAAAAATTTTACCTGTGGAAAGATCGTAAACTCTGTATCCTTTTTGAGCATATGGATAACCTAAGAAAAGACACCGGTTGCCTCTGGCATCAAATTTATTAAGACGATGGTGATATGTTGAGGCAAAACATAGGCACCAAAACACTCGCAAATGGTCATATGCGGGCTGTTTGTGGAAAAGCATCACGAAAGGTGTTTTTCCTTGAAGAAGAGGCGTGGGTGTTCGGTTTACAAGATATGTTGCTGTCAAGATGGCATCTCCCCAGAATTTCTTAGAAGTTTGGATTGGAGTAATAAGGATCAGGCTACATTAAAGAGATGACGATGTTTTCTCTCGACTACTCCATTTTGTTGTGGAGTAGAAACACAACTAGTTTGATGAATGATACCTTCATCTGAATAAAAATTTTTCATTGTAAATTCAGGTCCATTATCACTTCGAAGAATTTTGACTATCAAGAAAAATTGTGTTTCAACAAAACTAATGAATGTAACGATGGATGCCGAAGCATCTGATTTATGATGCATCAAATAAGTAAGTCCATGTGCAACGGGCATAATCATCAACAACTTTAAGAAAATATCTTGCCCCAGTAATAGTAGAAATATGGTACCCTCCCCAGATATCAACGGGAATAGAACTTGATGGAAAAGAAGAACGAGTTTGTTTAACTAATGGACAAATCAAACAATTAGAAATATCACAAAATTTAGTGTCTGTAATTGAATCTGAAAGTAAGCGAAAAATCATATTTGATGGATGACCAAGGTGTTGAATCTTTTTTCAATCATTCAACCATATTTGTTTGTCATGAACATATTATATATAGATTTGCAAGATGCGTGTCCGTGATGCTCGCTAGCTTTTCGTAATTTTACGTTGGACGGTCATCTATTTTATGCGTAAATGATTAACCCTATGATCATTAATATAACGAGGATACGAGTGCAGATTTATTAATAGAAGAGATAGACTAGGAAAAACATACATGCATTTGAGGAATCATGAATGGCAACGTAAATAAATAAAATTCTAAGTTTAAAGCTAATCAACAAATTTAGTTTATAAAGCTTAGCATAATAACTGATAAATTTTAGTATAATGACTAATCGAAAGAGAAATTATTTCGCAATATTTCAACTCAACTTGAAATTATATTTTATTTTAAAATTAAAAGCAAAGGTTTATGAAAGCTTCAACAAAATACCATGAAATAACAAGGCTGACAAGACATCCATTTTATTATCTTCAACTTCATTAATTATTTTACGAACTCTAATATACATCGTTGTGGCGGAGTTACAAATAAAAAGATGAGGATCAAAATGCTGTGAAAGTAAAGTTAATAGCCCTTTTTTTTTTTTTTAGAAAATTTTACAAATTATGGAGTTGAATGCTCATTTTTAAATATGAAGAGTTATAGTGTTCAAAAACAAATATTAGTTGGCCAAATTTTTAGAAATAATTTTTAAAAATTTTGTAAGTTAATAGGCTAAATTTTTCAAAAATATTTTCAAATTATAGTGTTAAATTCTCGTTTTACAAAGCTGCAGGGTTAAGTGTTAAAAAAATAAAAATTGGTCAGTTAAAATTTTAGGAATATTTAACATAAATTTTGGTATCAATAGACAAAATTTTAGAAATATTTCTAGATTATAGAGTTAAATGCTCACTTTTTAAAGCTGGAAGGTTGAAGTGTTAAAAATTAGTTGGCCAAATTTTTGGTAATACTTTGTCTATATTTTGAAGATAATAGGCTAAAATTTTAGAAATATCTATAAATTGTAGAGTTAAATGCTCATTTTATAAAGCTCAAGGAGTAAGGAGTTAAAAAAAAAAAATAGTTAGCAAAATTTTTAGGAAAATTTTTATTTAAATTTTTGGAATTAATAGGCTAAATTTTTAGAAATGTTCTAAAATTATAGAGTCAAATGCTAGTTTTTTAAAGCTGGAGGTTTAAAGTGTTAAAAATTAGTTGGCTAAATTTTTGGCAATACTTTATATAAATTTTCAAGTTAATAGGCTGGAGAGTGGAAGTGTTGAAAAAAATAAAAATTAATTGGCCAAAATTTTAGGAATACTTTATACAAATTTTGGGGTCAAATTCCCACTTTTAAAAGCTGCTGATATCAAAGTGTAAATAAATATAATCTTTGGTCTAAGTTATAAATATTTTACATTTGAGTTTAAAATTTTTTGTGGGGCTTAGAGCCTCAATGTCCAGCAATAAGATAGACTTGGCACACAAAATCTATTTTTTTGATTTTAAGCTTAAATTTCTTTGATTAACACTAATTCAAATAAACTTTAAAAAAATCTATTTTTTCATAAAAATTCATTGGTTCCCTTTCATAATAAAAAATTGTTTTTATCAGTACTCATAAATTTTAGTTTGAAAATAGTTTTTGTGATGAAAATAATCTTTTTTATTACAAACTGTAAAGATAAAAAGTTTTTTAAGTGATATAAAAAATATATTTTTTACTATTTTTATAATTAGAAAAGATATTCTTTTTTCAAGACATATATATAATTTTTAATATCTTTTGTTTTAAAAATTAATCTAAAAACATTAAAACAAAAATTAAGATTTTAAAATATTTGATAAATGTTAATAAAATAATTAATGTTTTACTTGAATTTAGTATTACCTAAAAACAACCTATAGACTTATTATAGTTTAGATTTTTTGAATTTCAAGTAGTAATATCCTTCTTTGCATTGTGTTATATATATATATATATATATATATATGAATATTGTTTTCATTTAGTATATGTCTTCCGTTTTTAAAATAAAATAGACATGAAAATGGGTAGGTTAAATGGTTGGCTTGTATGTTTTTTTGCTTGTATGTAAGCAATAAAATTTATAAGATACCCTAAAAAACAAACAACTTCCTCAAAAACACAAAAAAAAAAAAAAAAAAATTACTAAAAAATTATAAAATAAACATGTGACGTACATTTATACTAAACAATATAAACATTTATGCAATTGAACATTTGTGTTTAGTACTACCCAACGGACCTTAAGAGATGACTCCAACAAACTTTGCTACTGCTACATATATGATGAATGCACGTACTAGCAGTTGAAATTTGAATTGAGCTTTCTATAAGAAAAATACAAGATCATCAATATTATTTTATGGTTGCATCTCAAATATTATGCAGTGCACTTTATGTAATCACATGCAATATTTTTATGAAACAAATTTGTCACCCTGTAATACTTTAAAATTATTGAAAAAAAAAATAGAATGCACGCCAGTTGAACTAATTTTACAGCTAACATGCTTAAACATTGATGAAAATACACCAATGCAAAACTGTGTACAAAGTGCAAACCGAAATATTTGCTAAAAGTATTGAGTATTATATTGTAAACATGTTGGGGTCGCTCCCATATATTCTGTGAAAATCTCATGATTTGATTTATTATCAAATTCTGGTTGCAGACTAAAACTAAGTATAACAGCCACTGTTATAGGTTGTATAAATTAGTGTATGTAAAAAAGTTCGTCAAGGTTAAACAAGATTGAGAGTAGCTGAAAAAAAAAAAAAAGGAATAACGCTTGCAACTTCCATAATCAGTAGCAATAAGTAATAGTTAAAAGTTCGCTACATTGGTTTTGGACATGGGTTACGACAAATGATTATGGATTTGGGTACAAAATGGTAGATATAATATATATATATATATATATATATATATGTTTATATATATTTTTTTTTAATTTTTATATTAATTTTTTATAAAATTTTTAATATTTTTATTTTATATATTTTAAAATTTGTACAGGATGCAAGATATAAAAAAATGTATCTCAGACAAATTCAATAATTATCATCTGTTGTTAGAGATTTTGTATCATATGATTAATCCAAAATAATTCATTAAGGCTAGATAGTTAGATGCGTGATTTTGTGAACTTTTCTCCGTACTGACGCAAAACCGGATTGATCGGCAACGTCGGCAGTTATGTTACAGCCAAGTCACTTTCTAGTATAATGAAACAAAAATTTCTTTTGCATTTAATAAAACCCGCGTTTGAGTTATTGCTGGTAGGCTGCAGCGGAGACAAAGAGGCAATATCTTTTGCTGGTCCATCAACTAAACCTTCTACGCCTTCTATAAAATGCCAATGAAACTTACTACTTTCCTAAAAGTAAACAATACTTTCCTGAATTTCCACTATTCTTATTTCTTCTCTTTACTTTGCTTCATTGTCTCTTGTTATAAGGCTACTCTTTGCACATTGTGCACTTGACATTTCAGCTTCATTTTATTGTTTGGAATTCATCAATATTATTTCTTTAGTTGATTTTAAGTCTCTCAAAAATTCTTCTCACTTCTGATAAGTCTGGAATGGAAAACATAAGGATATTCTATCTCATCTAGTATTTTGCTTAGATTTTGATTATATGTGCTCAAAAATGTCTATTTCCTCAGTGACTTGTGAATATAAAGTTCTATGTTTGCTCTGACAGCAGTATCTAAATTTTCATATAGCATGTCACTTTCATTTCAAAACTCATAAAATTTTGTATCATTATCAATTTCTCTACTAGGTCTTAGCAATGTTTCTTTATTATTCTTGTCCATCATTCATAACCAATTCTATTAGGAACCAATTATGTTGGTGCATTCCATGTTCAAAACATTGTACTGAAAGTCGACAGCAATTTTGTTCCAAGATTGTTTCTACATGAAGTGATGCAATGAAGACAAGAAAAATAGAAGCACACAAGTGATAGAATGTATGTGCCAGAGAGCGTCCACCTAGCGCTTGAGCCAAGGCTGGCCGGAAGCTAGGCAACTAGAGAGCACCCACCTAGTGCCGAGCGAGCATCAATTTGGCAATTGAGCGGCCAAGGTCATTTCCTTGGCAGCGTCTAGGTGCCCACTTAGCTCTGGAGTAGACCTACGACAATATAAACATTATGCCTATTTTTAGTCCGGATTTTGAGCAGTCATCAAGGGGGTTTTAAGCAAGCTTTACACACAGAGATTCTCTGAACACAAGAATGTCATTTTCTTCTTGATTAGTTGTTAGAGAAACTAATATTATTCATAGTGCATGAGATTTACTTAGTTGTTTCTCTTAAGAGTAAATCACCACATCATTCAAAAACAAAATCTAACTGAGAAAAGTTTTTAGAGTTTTAAAAGTTTTAAGAGCTGTTGATGACTAGAATTTTAGCCTTAGGAATATGTTGTTTAAGAGTTTCAATTGAAGAAAGAGGATTTTAAAGTTCTGAACACTAGAATTCTTGGAGTGGATCACTTGTCAAGCTAGTATGATTTCAGAGTCAAGAGTTCTCATTCAAAATTACCGATTATAAATTTTTCTTTCTTATTAATAAATTTGGGTGGCTTTTTTAAAAACCCCAAAGGTTTTTATTTGGTAAAAAGTTCTTCACAAACTTTCTCTTTGATAACAAATTGGCTTTTCTATTACTTGAATGTGTTTACTGAATTAGATATTATTTGTTATTATTGTTGTGTTATTTTGGATTAATTGATACTTGATAATGTAGCTCAAAAATCTTAATGTGCTTTAATTTGTTAATTAGTTCTTATAACTATTGTCATTAAATCTTAACACCTTTAGGTATTCCAAAGTCTAAATATTGATTATTTTAATTAGTATTAGAGCCTAAACTTAATTCATGACCTTTGTTATTGTCTAGATGAAAAACATATCTTGTGATTTATCTATTCTAATATATTTTGATAGAAATAATTATCCCTATTGAAAAGTTAGGTAAAAGCTATATATGAATGAGTATGGATGTTGTGTGAGAAAACATGAAGTCCAACTATAGTCGTTGAGAGAGTTTCCATTCTTGAAAAGTTTAGTCTTTGGACTAAAGGTGAATTGTTAGACCAAAATGCAAATAACAAAGCTATCAATATAATTTTCATGGCTATATCACATGAGGATTCAAATGGCCATGTATGAGATTATCAATGAGGTATGAGATATTTTTGAGATAACTCATGAGAGAACTAACACAACAAAAAAGTCAAAACTTCAAATTATTACATTTAAGTTTGAAGAGATTAAGATGAAAAATCATAAAAGCTTCAATAAGTTTTATTCCAAATTGAATGACTTAGTGAACTTTAGCTTTAATTTGAGTAAGAGAATCCCCAAAAGTCATGTTATTAAAAAGATCTTTAGAAGTTTACTTGAGAGATTTAACTAGGAATGATAATTTTAATTTTAATTTTAATTTTTAAATTAAATGGGTTTGTATACCTTGCCTTGCTACTATTTTATTGCAATATTTCTTAGCTCCTAATGTACTCCCCTTGGGATAGATAGATATAATGTTTCTTTTCCCATATTTTGTAATTTTGAAGACATGAAAGCTAAAGAAAAAGAAGCCCAACAAATTACATAATATAATTAAAAATTCAATCTATAAGGCTTAGTTTTTTGTTTTTTGTTTTTAAAATTAGCTTGTAATTTATGCCTAGATGTGACCCAAGGAGTTGCCTAAGCTCACTGGCTCCAAGCCCATGACCATATAATTATTTTTTTGTTATTTATGTTGATGTGAATGTCTAAATCCATATACAATATGAATTGATACAAACCTACGCATAATTAAGTGGAAAAGCTAATGCATTAAGAATTCATACATAGCTAACCCACGTTTGTGAGTGAATTAGACTTAGATCTTGAGATAGGTTATTGTCGGTCTTTTCCTAAGGTTAATCTGAAAAGAAAAATTCCATAAAACTTGTTAAATATATAATGGGATATGTATAGAGGATCCTTATAACTTATGTAAGGATTTCTATGCTACTTCGAGAATTAATTACATATATAGAAATCTTAGGTTTACTTAAAACATAGTAATTATGGTTATTGTCCGACTTTCCATTAGATCATGATGAAATGTAGGCTAAAATAATATTAGAAGTTGCATACAATGCAATTGATAAAGTGTTGTCTACCTATTAATGTATGTTGATTGTTATCATTCTCTACTAAGGTTGTGATACATAAGTTAGTAAGGATTCTAATATCATTAGAAATCCAATAGTTTAAATCCTTAGATTGCCCATGTGTAGGTTAGGCTTCTAGAAAAACAGTGGGAAACCTAAAGAAATAAGTCCATTGCCTATTATAATTAATTATCATAATAATATGCCAACAAATTCTTTTTCTTCACACCTAAATTTTAAGAAAAAATGACAGCATCATCCATCAAAAGTATATTTGAATATAATAAATTGATTGGGCTCAACTATATCGATTAATATAAGAATTTTAAGATTGTTCTTATAGTTAAAAAAGTGCTTTTACTTTTTAGATGAGTATTCAAATTCATAAAAAATGCATAAGGATGAGGAAATGTCTATTTTTATCTTGCTAGCATCTATGAGTAATAAGGTATAAAGGCAGCATGAGAAAATGGACATGAGAAACTGGATATGCATTCCATTTTGCTTTACCTTTACAAGTTGTTTGATAAAAATAGTAGGACAGCTTGATAGAAAATATCTAATGCCTTATACAGGGCAAATATGGTTGAAAGTAGTCTAGTTAACACTCACATGCTTAAGATGATCAATATAATTGAGCAATTTAATTTTATTATAGACGATGATTTTAGCATGGATCTTGTTCTTAAGCAATTCTTAATTCATTCTCTCAATTTATTTTTAACTTTGACATGAACAAGCTAAAGGTTAGTCTTTCTAAGCTCATAAACATGTTGAGAATAGTCGAGCAAGAAATAAAATGATAAAACTTGTAATTTTGTTAGTTGATAGTTTTTCTAAGCCTAAAAGGGCCAAAGGAAAGTTCAATTGGAAGAAATCACTCAAGGGAAAAAATGGGTATTCAAAAATGGCAAGTTAAAGGCCAATGACAAGGGAACTTGCTTTTATTACAAGAAAAATGGTCATTGAAAGCAAAATTGCAAAGAATACTCAGGTGAGATCTATAAAATGAAGCAAAATAATGCTTCAAAAGGTATATTCATGATTGAAGTTAATTTGTCATTGAAGAATATTTCTTATTAGGTGATAGATATTAGTGGTATTACTTATATTTGTAATCATTTACAGATGCTAGCAAATAGATGATCACTGAGGAAAGAAGAGGTAAACTTGCAAGCGAGAAATAAAGTAAGTGTTGCTATATTAACTATGAAAGATGTCACACTCTGTTTACATCAGTAGAGGGTTGTAATTTTACATGATTGTTATTATATTCTAAACATTATTGAAAATAAAATTTCTATTTAAATTATGTTTTGGAAGCAATGATTGTTCTCTATTTTTAAATAAAATATTATTATAGTGCTTCTTATAATGGTTTATATTATTTGGATATCTCTAATAATGTTTTGGCACTAATATGTGATGATCTATGTGGGTTAATGACAATATATGCCAAAGTGTCTACTTCTACTTCATAAGTTTTACTAATGATTACTCTAGCTATGGGTATATGTATTTATTGAAATACAAATATAAGGCTTTTATAAGTATTCTAAGTAGTTTAGAAATGAAGTGGAAAAGAAAATTAGCAAGAATATAAAAGCTCATCGATCAAATCAAGAAGAATATTTAAACCATGAGTTTTTTTTTCTCAAAAAAAATTGTATTCTATCCCAATGAATACTACCTGTTACACTACAACTCAATAAAGTAACCGAAAGGAAGAATTACATACTATTAAATGTAGTGCAGTCTATGGTAGTTTTGCATCACTTCTGTTTTTGTTACGAGGCAATGCCCTAAAAACAACAATGTACCTTTTTGCTAAGGTGACAACTAAATTTATAAACTCAACACCTTATGAAATATGACACAGAAAAAAGGTCACATTTTAGTCATATAAAAGCATGGGGATATTCTTGATATGTTAAAAGACTTAATCACGAGAAGTTTAAAGTTAGGAATATCAAGTGCTATCTTATAAGATATCCTAGAAAAACTCAAGGATACTATATCTATATCCAAAAGAATGAAAAGTATTTGTTGCCAAGTATGCAAATTTTTTTAAGAAAGAATTTCTTAAAGAAAGTAACATTGGAAATAAATTTGATTTTGAAGAAGTTGAAGATCAATAGTTAGCAACTATAGATCAAATATAAAGAATTTAAGACTAATTGATAGATATATTAGATTTTGTGGAAAGGGCAAATAAAAAATTCCACTCATATATGATGAAGAACCATAAACTTACAATGATGCAATAAGAAATGTCAACTCAGAGAGACGGCTTAAAGTTATGAAACTAAAAACAACTCAGGCATCAGTAGATACACACAATGGTCTAAAGCCTATAGGTTACAAATGTGTCTTTAAGAGAAAAACTTGAGTAGATGGTGGGATTAATGCTTATAAGACTAAACTAGTAGTTACAAGTTTTTTTTTTAAGAAATAAAATATTAATTATGATGAAACCTTTTTTCCAGTTGCTAGGCTAAAACCTTTTAAGATTTTATTGACAATAGTTGCATATTAATTGAATATGTGTATATGGCATAAACAGAGGGTTTCACAACTATCGATGTGTTAAAGAAAGTGTACATGCTTAATAGGTCCATTAATAAGCTTAAGCAAGCCTTTCAAAGATAGAACATCTAGTTTGATGTGTTAGTCAAAGCATTTAATTTCATCACAAATTCGGATAAGATATGTGTTTATAAGAAGATTAGTGAAAGTAGGACAATTTTTTTGATATTGTATGTTAACTACAAGATCTTATAATTTGATTAGTAACAACATAAAAATATTACAATTAGTTAAAGTATTGTTGTCAAATAGCTTTTTTATGAAGGAACGTGTAAAAATATACATATAAATTTGCTAAGATGTTAGACTTGACCTAATCAATGTACATAGATAAAGTGCTAAAACCAATTTAATATGGAGAATTCCAAGAAATGACTCATATCAATGATTTAGAGAATTTGACTCTTTAAAGAAATATGGAGAGAGATTAAGGATGATTAAGATACCACATGCATTAGCTATTAGTTCTCTTATATGTGTCATGCAATGTATGATGCCTAGTTTAACCTATGCTCTAAGTGTTATAAACATATATCAAGCCAATTCTAATGAGAAATACTGAAAAGTAGTGAAAAATATTCTTAAGTATTTAAGAAGAACTAATGATATATTCATTATATATGAAAGAGGAGACTTGAAACTTGAGGTATTTATAAACTCAAGTTTTTAATCACATATGAAAGGTAGCAAATTAAACTATAGGTTTGTATTCATGTTGAACAGTAGAGCAGTGAGTTGGAAGAGTTCCAAATAAGATATTATTACAGATTTTACTTGTGAAGCGAAGTGTATTGCTACATTTAATGCTACTAATTGCTTGGACGAGAAAGTTCATCATTGAACTTTGAATGATTTTATTGATCATTGACCTAGTCTTGGTCTATTATGACGATAATGAAGCTATAATTCAAGTCAAGAAATCATAGTTTTATCACAAGTTTAAATATATTTTGCAGTGTTATCATATTTTCCAAGAAATTATTGATAGAAGGGGCACGAAAATTGAAAAGTTATCAACTAAGAACAACATAATAAATCTATTTACTAAGGTGATTTCACAAAAATTATTTAAAAGACATATTATGAAGATGATATCTTATATAAAGGTGATTGATTGGCTTTTGGTTTAGTGGGAGCTTGATAAACTATAATTGTTAAGATAATCAAAATTATTGTGATTAGATTATGACTTTTGTTAATATTATTCATAAATTTACTACGGTTACATATTTTTCTTTAAATATATATTGGCAAATAATTCATCTTATACTTCCAAAAGATGAAGCTCATAAGATTATGCAATGTTAATCATATCATGATAGGATTATTATAATGAGACTGTTTAACTGATATAATATTCTTTAAATTATTTTTGGTCATATAACTATAGGGTAGGGCACCTATAGTACTGCCAAGACTAATACGTATTTTGTAAGCTTGTTAAAAGGGTGGTGAATCTTATTAGTCACTTATGCAAAGATATTAATGCAAGAGTGTAGGTACTCATTAGAGAATGAGTTTATTGAATTAATCTACTACAAAAACTCTAAAATGATACTTTTACTTTGTTAATTAGGAGTTCTTGGTAGTAATAGTATTAATGATCCTTTGACTTGAGATGCCGTGGTCATTTTGTTAAGGATCATCATACGATGCCATTGTATGTGATTCACAAGTTATAAATCCTTAATAGGATGGTTGTTAGGTATGATCTGAAGATGTATAAGTGTATAAGATTGGTTTTTCATATTTTATAAGAAAAAGGAAATGCTCGATGTGAATAATAGAATCATAAATTTAAAAGTGCTTGTCTTAAATAGGGTATGAATTAATAAAGTATTATTAACATTAGCCATCGAGTTATGGACTCAACATTCATATACATAGCATCAGATATTTAGAGTTTGATAGTAGACCATATCCTTAGTTCAGTCAAAGTGATAGATGATAATAGGATTGAATAATGCAGTAATTGACTGCGAAAAGGTTCATTTAAAGTATTTGTGCATTTCATTATAATATGGGGACCATGATATATTGCTAAATGTTAATAATAGTATGTGAAAAGAATTTTTTTACTTTCTGATTATAAGATTAACCAATGATATATATGATTAAAATAAAATTTTATTTTTATGCATGCTACCATCTTCATAATGAACTTATAAGGTTATACACAAAATAATGGTTGCTCAATTCATTAAATTTAGAATGTTAATTAAAAGAGAATTTTGCTTCTTTTTTTTTAAATTAGTGGTCTTAAAGGTCAAGCTAGCACTTATATTAATACCAAATAATGACAAATTAAAAATATTCGTAGTTTATTATATTTTTATTACATGATATAATATTAGAATATTAGATGTCTTAAGATAAAATAAATATTTTAAGACCGAGAGTTATCTTCATTGGATAATACTAAAATAAAATATTATTGTAGATTAATACAAATAATTATATTCAAAGATAATGTCTTAAAATATTTAAAATTTAAATTATTTGAATTTTTCAAAAATATTTTTGTAACATTATCTATATAATTATCTTTTATTTAGAATTAAATATTATGATCATTATCCATTTTCTTTCAAATTTTGAATTTTTTAATTTAAAAACAAAAGTGATAAAATGATAAGAGTTAAAACAAAAGATGAACACATATTTTTGATTTTTATGTAAAGTGACAAATGAGATAAGAAAATATACTAAAATAGTGATTAAAAAAAGGAAAAAAAAAAGATAATTTTTCATTTTGGGTGAGTTATAGTGATTTCAAGTGTTGAAATCACCATTTGAATAATACATATTCATATTGTTACTCTAATATTATGGAATGATCGAGGGTAAGTGACATCTCAAACACTTCAAAGAAACTAATATCAATAAATGGTGGAGTGGCAACCAAGTTTTCCAATTACTTGGAGTAATTTTTGTTTCTTTTTATTATTCTATACTTTTTAATTTGCCTTTGAAAATTTTGTTGGTTGTGTGCCAAACCATAAATCTACTTTAGATTTTCTCATCATAATGAAATGTTTTAAATTGTCACTATATATATGTGTCAAGAAACTCAACATGTCTTTACTGTCATTTTGAAATTTATAGGCCAGTTCTATAATTTCAACATGGTCTAATTTTGTAAACCATCATGATAGAATATATGAATCGGGGAAGTTCTTTTACATGTGTGAAAAAAATGTTTTGGATTTTTTTTCAAATCATTATCTAAAAAATTCTCCACAATGAGACTTTTCAAGTTAAAAAGAGAAATCATCTCAAAAGTCCCACATGAGAGTACATAAAGTCAAAGATGATGTTAATGTGATGATAAATTGTACTAATCCTTCTCAAAAAGTAGAAGTTTCAACATTGAAGCAAACCATGAGCAGTCCCACTAGTGTAGTAAGTGAAATGTGTGTTTTTTATATCAAACTTTCTTATTAAAGGATCATGCGAAAGGTTGGTTGAATTCTCTATGAGCTAGGTTTATTACTAGTTGGGATCAATTAAATAACAAATTTTTAGCTAAGTTTTTTCCCTTATCAAAATCAAATGCTCTTAAGAAAAAAAATTGTAGATTTTTATCATAAAAAAGGTTAGCAATTTTAAGTGTCCTACAAAATGTTTAAAGATTTACTTTTTAAATGTCCTAGCCATGATTTTGAAATTTGAAGGTTAGTTTAATATTTTTATAATGCTCAAGCTTTGCCAAACAATCATAAGTTAGTGCCTATAAATAAGGGAAAGATCTTTAACATTGAACTAAACACTTAATTACTTTTTATTTTTACAATTTTAATTCAATACTTTTATAAAAGATGTTGATGTGATACTAACACTAACTACTCATTCTATAAAATTAGAAGCTTTAACATTGAACTAAATCCTAAGTAGTCTCACTAGTGTAACAAATGAGATATGCACTTCTTATGCTTTTCCTTCTTAACAGAAGACATGATGAAAGCATTGTTGAATTCTTTCTCATCTCGATCTATTACTAGTTGGGAGTAATTGAGAAAAAAATTGATAAATTTGTTTTAGCTAAAAATTACCAACTTTAATTAATTTTAGCTAGTTAATTAATTCAAGCAAGTATAATGCAAATTAAATAGGGAAGGCAACTAATTTTTAATATGGTTTAGAGTTTTTGATTCTACACATATAAGGTCACACCTAAAAAAAAAACCATTAAAAAAATCAACAATTACAAGTATTAATGAATTTAAATAAAATAAAAATTTTTCTTATATTTGTTACTATAGTTTTGAATCTTTTTAAATAGACTTATTCAACAAGATCTCTTTACTTTAATGTATCAAAATTTCTTTAACTTAACTTAGTAAGATTTTCTTACTAGTTGCCATTAAACTCTCTTCAGCAAGAACACGTTTTTTCATAAAAAAAACAATAAGAAAACATCTTTACAACACTTGAAAGAACACTTTTTAAGTTTTTGAAATTAGAAATTAAAAATTCATAATTTTTATCAAGTTATTTTTCTTTTTAAATCACAAAAGCAATATGAAATAACTTGAAAAATAAAGAAAACAAAAGAAACAAAATATGCGACACTCTTTGCTTTTTGGCATTCTACGCGGCTTACTGCATAAAAAAAATAAAGCACGTATATATAGCAAAAACTTAGTCTTAGTTGTGTATGATTTTATTTTCTAAAATATAAAAAGAATGTAACTTCCTAATAAAGAAGAAATATTTCCTAAATATAACTCTATTTTCTTAATTCTTCTTTTTTTCCTTTATTTACAAAATACATTTCATAATAAGTTTTTAATTAAGCAAAAATATTCATATTATCTAATATAACTAGAAAATATAAAAATTCTCTTGCTGTAAAAATTATTAAAAGATAGATGAATAATATTATGTTTATGCAATATTAACTAACATAACATATTGTAATAAGACAGTTAATAAAATAGTTTTTCAAAAGATGTCAATATTGCAAACCTTTACAAAAGTCTTAGCTAAAATTTTGCCTTATCTAAAACAAATTCCCTTAGGAGAGAAATTGAACATTTTTATTAGAGAAAGGCTAAGCAGTTTATGAGTATTTCATTTAAGGACTTAAAGATTTACTCCTTTAGTGTCTTTGCCATGGTTTTGAATTGTAGGTTAATTCTGAATTATTGAATGAGGGAAAGCTTTTTAAATTGCATGATTTAATATCTAAAAATTTTCAACAATGAAATTTTTCAACTCAAAAAAAGAGGTTGATAAATACTCAAAAATATAGATTTATTAACCATTTAATTCATCATTTTCTAATTAAAAGTATCATTAACTTCTCTCAAATAAACATTTTATTTAATTGTTAGTTTTAAAATGATAGTTGACATAATTCATGAAAGAAGATTGATTTTTGCAGATTTCATATAATGAACATATCTTTCAATCCAAAAATTTAATTAATGCAATTCTTAAGCCAATAACTCATGGACAAATTTTTTTATAATATTATGAGCTAAATGGTGGCTAGTTGGAGCATTTAAATTGTCAAAATTGAACTAGAATTGCAATTAAAGTTAGCTCGACAAGTTTTAGTAATTGGGTTGTAACTTACAAAATACATATCTAAATACAATAAGTCAAGATGTTCTACAAATCTAGGAATATCTATCATGTTCATTTTTTTAATTAGAGAAAAAAATACAATGGCATCAATGTCTTTTTGGCTGACATATTCAATACATGTGAAAGAATTTTGTTAACACTTATCTACTTTTAGCCAACTTCTTTTATCTTTTATCCATTGCATTTTTCTATAAATAAGTGCTTGTGTCAAACAAAAAGACATAATTAGCTCTTAGTTTTTTCATAAATTTTATTTCTTCAACTTATTCTTCTTACAATATACATCTAAATTTATAGTTAGGACTAAGAATGAGGGTTGGATGAGTTTTAGTTTTTACTTTTTGATCCTTTGATTTGTGGTTCATTGTAAAATCTTTGAATTGAGTGAGTTTTATTTTTCTACAATATTTTGAGTTGTTAGAGAGTTTGATTCATTGTTAACAAAAGGTACATTGAATGCTTGAAATTTTTTTTTTTTTTTTTTTTTTGCATTTTAAAAGTTAACAAAGTTATAGTTTTTCATAAATCAAGTTAAAGGATTAATCATTTGTTTTCTAACCCTTTTTTTAAAGAGGTGTTTTTATATGTTTAAATTTTTTATCTTCTAATTAACATTACTCTTTACTAATTCTTAATCATGCTATTAAAAAGAATGAAGAATAAGTTCAATAAAACTCTCCAAAGTGAATATCAAAGAACTAACATTTATTAATTTGAATTCTTATTTTAGCAACCAACACATAACATAATTTACATAATACTTAAAAAATTAGATTTGTAATAAATTATATATAACTAATTCCATGTGGATCAATACTTGAACTCTTGAATTCTTTGTTATTTGAGACAACTTATATTTAAGTGTGCAAACTTTCAAAAGTTAAAGAGGAGAGTATATAAAGTTAAAAATGATATTGATATGAAGCTTTAGCATTAAACTAAACCATGTGTAGTCTTACTGGCATAATGACTAAGATGAATGCTCTTTATGCCATTCTTTCCCAATAAAGGAAATGACAAATCCTAGTAAAATTCTTTAGTCACATGGATCTATTGCTAGTTGGGATCCAGCAAGTAAAAAGTTCTTATTTAAATTTTTTCCTTGTCTAAAATAAATGCGTTCAAAAGACAAGTCATATATTCTTATGAAGGAGAGAGCGAATAGTTTTATAAATCTTTGAAAAGGTTTAAAAGATTTGCTCCTTTAGTTACCTCATTATGGTCTTCTAATTTACAAGTTAGTTCAATATTTTTAAAATGGTATAACTTTGACAGACCATCATATATTAGAATCAATGAATTAGGAAAGCTCTTTAGCTTGCATGATTTATTATCTGAATCCTTTTAGCAATAGAATTTCTCAAGTTAATAAAAGAGGTCAACCCAAAAGTTTAAGTGAAGGGTATACAAAATTAGGAATAACATTGATGTAAATGCAACACTAGCTACACTTTCTAAGAAATTAAAAGCTTTAGTATTGAAACAGTCTTTGAATAGTCTCACCAGTTTAACAAGCGAGGTGTGTGCTCTTTTTGTCAGCTATTATTCCATAATGCAAATATCCTTTAACGTCTGCCTTTCTAAAATCCTACTATAAGCAAGAACATGCATTAAATTCTAATGGAAAATCATCTAATAATCTACTCTCCTACACTCATAACTCTTATTGGATAAATCATCTCATCATTTGCCGGAATCGTAACCATCATATAATAATCCTAAGTATCCTTCAGATCCACCACATTTCTTAATTTAATCCATCACAAGAAAAGAAATCTTCTTTAGAAAAGACAATTCAATAATTCATGCAATTACTTAACAAGTTCTATAATCAAACTGTAAGTTATGTTAGAACTTGAAACACAATTGGGTCAAAAAGCAACTGCCGTAGCAGATAGGGAGAAACTAAAATGTTATAGTCAATAAGTTTTATACCTTAGGAATTAGTTAGAATGACATATCTTTTTACAATGCATCTTTAAGTTCAAAACCATCTTGACGTTGGGAAAAATAGTTGATAACAATATGCGACTTCTTAAGGAAAGGAGTGAAGTTGCAAGTGGAAAGAAGTGAAGTTGCAAGTTGGGATAGGTAACAAGTTGCAACAAAGCATAGGAAAGAAAGACAATTGAGCTAGGTTGACAAACAAACACCTAATAGGTTAAAGAGAATGAAAATTAACCCAAGTTTTATGTCCCTAAAGTCCATTACCCTCAAAGGCCTTTTCCAATTAACAAGAATACTCAACATGATGATTTATTATAGGGATTTATATGTGTTTAAGTAACTTCGCATGATTATTCCTTCTTGATGATATACAACAAGTACCTTCTTAAGCTATATTTCATGGTGTGATGAAACTTTTATTTGGAAATACAACTATAGAACTTAATATGTTTAAGTTTGGTTAACAATTCGCATAAATAAATGATTTGGGTAAGGTTGATGTAATAGAGAGTTTAGTTAATGATCTCTTTCCACCACTTGTTGAAAACAATACATTGGAGAAATGTTTAACTCATTTTACCAATAATGTAAAGTGACAATAGTATATTTAATAAGGTGAATTTGCTAATATCTGTCTCATTAATAATACAATCAAAAGAAGAACAAAAAAAGAAACTTTTTCCCTTTCTAAAATTGTACTTTCCACGTGAGATTATTTGATAAGTTGTTTTTGTATTGATTTCATCATTATATCGTTTATAATAATGAAGAGTCAATTTTATGTGTTTATATATATATATATATTATTGAAATACTGTTTATAAATTTATATTTTTATTGTTTTTCACTTAAGTAGTAAATTGAGTGTTTGCAATTATAAATATTATTTTTTATAGTTAAATATATATATATATATATATAATACCTCTATTTTCATACAAATATTATATATCTTTTCAATGTATAATAATGTGATCAAGTTTTCATATAAAAATATATGTTAACCAAATACAATCTTACATATTCTTTATGAAATACTATATAATATACTTTGTAGGTATTATACATATTCTATTGATTATAAACACATATTAGAGTAATATATAACAATTAAGGAAGGTCGTCAATATTTTTTCATATATACAATAAAGGTTACATTTGTAAAATCATAAACAAGTCCTCCATTTGACATACTGTGAAATTGCGTAGTAAGGATAAAGCATACTTTTATATCAAATTTAATAATGTAGTTTAAAAATTTTGAATACCAATCACAAGGCACAGGCTTTCATTGTCATTAAATCGTTTAAAATTCTTTAAAATTAACAAAAAAAATGTAACAGAATGGGCGTGCTTGACAATTAATTTCAATTCAATGGCTTAAATATCATTTAGCATATATATTATAAAGGTCTAACTATCATTTACCCTAAATTTTATGCAAGCCTAGAATCAGTTGACCAATTTAACCATTGTAGATTTTGATTAGTGTTATTTCAAGTTGATTTTATCTAATCTAATGTTTATCTTTTTGTATTAGTGTCATCCTTCAGATCGATTGCCTTAATTAAAGTAAACAACTTTCAGGTGTCCGAATTGAGCATAATAGTTATTTACTATTGCGCACTCCCATGAAAAATGCCTTATTATAACTTTCAAATGAAACATTATGCGCTTATTTATCACCATTCACTTCTATGTCATTGTTACTCTCCTAGCGTCATTCACCTCTCTTATACCACCTATTACACCAAGATTCTTCCAATACACGTGGTATACTACGCTGGACAACGGTGGATGAAATCCACTATGGATGATGAAGAACATGTCAATCTCCCAAACAAAGGTTAAGAACTTTTAAATATAAAATAAAATTTTTAAAGAAAACTTGTTCCTACAGTGATAAATTTAAAACTAAAAGTATTTCAAAATATAACTAAATATAAAATAACATAAAAATCTAATAGAAGTTCCATGGATGAATGTGATTATTTATTATATTTTAAATAAGTATAAAAGAAAATAAATAGTCTAAATAAAGTATGTATCATCTCATAATTGGCATAGTTTATAATTAAAAATACAAGTCAACTCACTTCAAAATACATATCTAAAATCAAGTTGCTAAAGAATCCACTCGATGCTTCGCAAAATTATCGAGAAGTCAACATTATTCTTTACTCACCAAATCTCATTTAATTCTAACTAAAGGGAAAAACAGAGGGTTGAGCAACATATAATGCTCATTATCAATATATGATTACTTATCTTAAGTTGATTTTATGAAAAATCTCTCATGGTTAGTATGAAATATATTATGCCAATTATAATAAAAATCATTGATGATGCTAATTTTTTGATAACTAATATTTTATACATAAACATCTACTATGTAATTAAAAATAAGCATCAACAATTTGATTAATCATTTAGATAAATATTTGACCATACATCAACAATAGTCATAAAAGTTGTTGCTTGAAAACCTCGTAAGTAGATGCAAATAATTAAAGAGATCAATATAGTCCAACAGCCACGTAATCATCACAATAATGTATCAAGCACATGTTAATAAACTCACACTTAGGGATAGGTCAATGTTTTTTCCTCTAATCAATTGCACGTAATATTCAATGTATCCATGTTCATATTATTATTAATTGGTAGTCATTTTATAGTCAAGGAATCTACCATACAAGTAATTTATTAATGCAAAATACATGGTCATTTTATATAAAAACACAAAATGGATATGTTATAACTAAGACGTGCCACTGGAGAATTAAGTTGTTGTTTTATATATTCAAATATAACATTATCTTTGTAGACTTACTAATATACAACAATAGTGGAGGTTATTTTCATCATAATTTCCTGCTTGATTGAAAAATTCATCATGGTGGAAATATTGGGATATGTGATTTTATTTTTAATAAGAATATGTATCTTAATTTTAGGAGGTTTCTTATTACATTTCTTGTAAAGTAGTATCAAATTTTGAAGTGAATTTTTTTTAATTACTCATTAATCAATATTCCAAACTCTAAAAAAATTAAAATAGTTATTTTTAATCTTTACCCTATCAAAAAATAAAGATCATACATATATCAAAAAATTAAAAATTTTTACGATTCCTACTTAAGGATCCTTTTATTATACACTAGAAAGATTTTGAATTTTTAATGGTTGTTGGCTTTTTGAGTCCTCTTATAAATTTCAATGCAATTTGGGCCATAAAGACTTCCAAGTAAGATTTATTTGTAAAATATAAATTTTTACATCTTTTAATTTTTTTTCCCAAGCCTTTCCAATTGCATCAATCCATAATCGCCAGAGTCAACGATTATAGCCCAAATAGAGAGATTGCTCAACTTTTTTTTTGGATTAACTACCTAAATATGCGATCTCTAACAATAATGCACACAAATCAAAGAATTAAGGTTTTAAGATTTTTTTACATATTGATTATGCAACATGTCATTTCTTTAATGTTAGTTATTGAAAACAGACAAATTAAAATTTTGATTATTTGAAATTTTGGCCAAAGTAAAGGTTTTTCTCTTAACTCTATGAAAAAAAAATTCTATCTTGATTTATTATTCTCATAATTTTTAGGCTAAAGAGGGTTTATATAGATTTCATACTTTGGCTTTTCAAATCCTGAGCCATTTAAAAAAATCACTTGAAGTAAATGGATTCTTAATCTTATTAGAATTCTTCTTTAAAAGAAATAGTAAATAATCTCATTAATTAAATAATATTATCCTAATCAAATTAAGAAACCTGTAATTGAATAATTATAATTAATAATAAATAGTTTGCATTATTATACTTTAATCTCAATAGTTTTTAAAACTATTAAATAAATTTTGAAATATTATGAACTTAACAATTAGGTCCATAGCAATATTCCCTTTTAATCTAAAGTATAAAAAGCATCAACTTCAATAATCATGATTGTAATAATATTGCCTTTAACTGATAACTGGCAAACCAGAGATTTCAAAAATCCTTTTGAAACTCTCACACCATGGCCATAGGTTTACGCTGTCACTTAGGTAATATACACTTAAATTTTAATATCTTCTCTAATTATCAAGAGTGGCAAATCCTTTACAACTTACATATACTTTTCATATTATTCAATCATTACTCTTTTGCGTAATCTCTCATCAAATAATAAAGATGTAATGTCAAAGTATATATGATTTACACATTAGATAGCATAAATATCGCTATTCACAGATTTAAAGATTAGTCATACTATCGCTACAAAGAGAATTTCTATAAATACTAGAATAATTCTTCCATATGGGTTTTATTGTGCATTAATGTGCTTGTTCTCTTGTAAGTATCCATGTGTTAAACTAAATAAATATTTTCAATAACAGCTTATGAGATAAAACTTGATATATCATAAGACATTTCAATCTATACTAAATATATCAAAGTTTTGGTATTGATAATCTTATAATTAAAAACCTATAAGAATAATTGAATCTCATATATTAATTAAATTTACTCATATGAGTGTTATTTTAGGGACTTTATCATATAAGAAGTTTTACATACATAATATATGCTTATAGATAAAATTACCAATGTTATTAATTAATGTAACAATGTAATTTAATATATAAGTTTGATTAGACCTAAGGCATATCAATAACAAATCCTTTAATGTATACTAGCCTATATGGCATTTCAAGCTTTCTGTCAAACTTTTTAGAACATTATTGGTTTGGATGTAATTAATGGACATCATTGGTTTAGAACTACATTTTATTGCATTTAAACTTTAACTTCATTATGCCGATTCCAAAAGTTTTAGGAGCAAATAAAATTTTTGATTTTCAAATAATAGCTATTTACTTTTTAATATAATTACTAAGAATGTAGTAGAAAGATTTGGTGATCTTATGCTAAAAATTATTTGATAGAATTAATCCTCATTTGTTAAGGGTTACCACATCTATGATAGTATCTCACTTGTTCCTGAATAATAAGTTTATTACAATTAAGAATTACCAAAAGTTAGTAGTACAAGTATTCAAAGATGTACAATTAACAAAACCATTAATTTTTTATTTTACCCATGCTTTTCTTAATCTTTGAGAAGTCTTAGATTTCAATTTTATTTTATTTCTAAAAAATTTTAAAACTTTAAAGCATTAGATCAAATGTGATTATTAATGTTACAAAAATAATAAATCGGTATCAATCTTTTAGTCTTTTCATATGAACCATAAGACTTATGATATGCAATGTTACCTTTAATTGTGCTAAAAGAATTAAAATTATTAGTAGGTGAAGCTTCTATAAATATAGTTTTAGAGCAAGAAGATCTTTTGTTATAATAGCCAAGTCTTTGGTGATTAGAGCAATTTTTTTCTAAATTTAAAATATGATCAAGTTTTGATATACTTTAATTCAACATTTTTAAAGATTCTTTAATATAGTCAAGTTTATATTCTGCCTTACTTATTCTTCTACATTTTTTAGCTCTAATCATCTCCATTAAGTTCACATTTTTTTCTTTGTTTTAGATTTTTCTTTTAGAAGGCTACTTGTCTTTTCAAAAATTTATTTCAGTTACCACTTATTAAACATCAATTTATAAGAGGCTTGTATAATATCTATGCCTAGTTTGCTTTCTACATCACTCTTATTAGAATCAAGTTCATTGATATCAATTTCTAAGTCACTTATTTTTGCTAACTCACTGCAACAACTAATAACTAGTTTTGTTACAATAGCTTTGAATACCTACATATTTTTATCCTTTTTAAAACATGAAGTATTATTAAGAGTAATGCAATTACATATTTTTTCAATTGTTTTCTCTTCTAATTCATCATCATTCTAGTATGTTTGCATGCCCTTTGATTTCTTTATGATTGTATTTGTACATTCGACTTATATAGTTCTAAAACCATTACATTCTTTACATTATATACCTCTTTTTATGTCATTTTCAGAGGCATTAACAAGGGATTTTCTTTTAAAAGAAATTTTGAAAGTTTGTTTGTTTGTTTTTTTATCCTATTTTTTTTTTAATTTTTATTGAAGTTCTCAATGAAAATAGTGATAGCTTTAAATTCATTAATGTTCGCTTTTTTTTTATTTTCGGTATCCTTTATTTCAACTTGAAAAACTAAATGTTTTTGCTTTTTACATTGCTTTAAATTCATCTTAAAGGTTTTTAGAGTTCCCATTGATTCTTCAACCTTCATTGAATTAATGTCTTTATTTTCTTCAATTGCCATAACTTTAGCTTCAAATCTATTAGAAAGTGAATGTAATATTTTCTTACAAGCTTGGTTTCTAAGTATTCTTCACTTAAAATATAACATAAATTAGAAATATCATTTAATTTAGAATCAAAGTTAACAAGTAATTCATCATCTTTTATTTTTAGATTTTTCAAATCTATAAACAAATATTTGGAGTTTAAAATATTTCACTATAGAAGTTCTCTCATTTGTAACTTGAAGAATATCATAAGCCTTTTTTGTAGACTTACAAGTTGAAATCAACTTAAATTGATTAATGTTTACAGTGTTAAAGATTACATTAAGAGCCTTGGAATTATAGTTTGATAGTTTTTTTTTTTAGTTGTCAACTTTTCTTTAGGTTTAAATACTATAATTCCCTCATCATTAACCATGATGGGAGGAATCCAACCAATTAATATCACACGTCATGCCTTTTCATCAATAATTTTGATGATAGCTTTCATCCTTGCCTTCTAATATGAGTAGTTTGTGCCATCTACTATTAATGTTCATGATATAGAACCTTATTCCCTTTGAATATTTATATCTATACTAAAATAAATCAAAACACTAAAAATGTTACTAAATAATTAGTGATCAACTCTAATATGAATTGATCAATTTATTTACGTTAATCTTTACTAACTTTAATTAATTTTAACCAATTACTTAATTTAATAAGCAATAATGCAAAATAAATGACAAAGATGACCAAATTCTAACATGGTTTGAATTTTTTAATTCCATATCCATGATACCATGACCAAAGAAAAATAATTCACTAAGATAAACAGTGCTTACAAGTATTAATAAAATTAAATAAAATAAAAACTCTTTACTATATTTGTTATCATAATTTTGAATTTTTTTAGATAAATTTGTTCAACAAAATTCCCTCGTTTTAATATCTCGAACTATATTTAACTTAACTTAGCAAGATTCTCTTACTGATAGTCATTGAACTCTCTTTAATAAGTGTACATATTTTTCTGAAGAGCACTAAAAAAATGTTTTGATTATATTTAAAAGAACTCTTTCTAAATTTATAAAATTAGATATTACAGACTCATAATATTTATCAAGATTTTCTTTCTTTAAATTATAAGAATAATATGTAAATAATTTGAAAATAAAGAAAGCAGAGAAACAAAAAATATGCAGTGATCTCTTAGAATTGGCATTCTCTTTCTGGCTATTATATAAAACAAATAAGCCTTATATATATAATACAAACCTAGCCCTAGTTATGTGTTATTTAATTTCCTAAATTAAAAAAGAATGTAACTTTTTAATTAAAAAGAATTAGTTTCTAAATAAAACTTTATTTTCAAAATTCATTTTTCTTTTTTCTTTACAAAATATATTCCAAAATAAGTTTTTTAATTAAGCATAAACATCAATATTGCCTAATATAATAAGAAAATATAAAAATTCTTTCATTGTACAAATCATAAAAATACATATGAATCGTACTATGTTTAATAAATAATAACTAGTATAATATGTTAGAATATGATAGTTAAATATAATTTTTGAAAGTATATCAATAATGCAAATCTTAACACTGAAAGTGCTAATATGCGTGATAAAAAATCTAAGAGTAAAAATGCGAGGGTTAATAGTTGAGACCCATAAGGATTTTGACAATCTGTGTTGGGATTTCTTATTAACAGTTCCAGAAAAATTTAGTTTTCATGATTAGTTTTTGTGCAAGATTTTGGCATTATGCACTCAAATAAACTTTTAGTTTCAATTGATGACTCTTTTGTGGTAGGAGAGTACTATAAAAAGATTCGTTGTCTTTTCTTCTTCTTTTTTGTACTACAAAAGAGGTTTTTTACAGTGGCATTTAATATTGGATGTAAAGAGATTGGTATTTTCCATTTCAGTGCCTAGAAGATTTTTTTCCTCCTATGTATGTTCTTTTTATTAATTACATTATTCATTTTTGCAAGGAAGATCAAAAATCTTTAACTAATCTTACCAAATTCTTGGCATCTTGTAAAGCAACTTTAGGTTAGAATTTGAATATGGATAAAATTTGTTTTTTTAGATAAGTTTACACCATTAAGAAAAGAAATCATTGCAAGTCACTTGGGTTTTGCTAAAAGATGTCTTCATTTTTATTATTTTTGTATCCCAGGCTTTAAAAAAAGTCCTAAAAATCATTACTTACAATTTTAGTGGATAAGGTTGTATTAAAGCTTCAAGGTTGGGAAGGAAAAATTATCTTTATAGTAAGTATGGTGGAATTTGTTAACTCTATCTTTCAAAGAACTTTACTTCATAGCTAGCAGGTTTATTCATGGCTAATGAACATTATCAATCAACTTTGTAAATTTGTTCATAAATTTATTTTATCTAACATTTATGAAAAGGAAAGGATGCCTTTTATTAATTGAAACCAAATTTTCACACCAAAGCTAAAAGGTGCATTTGGCTTGTAAAGTTTAGAATTTCTTAATAAAGCTTTCTCACTAAAATAATTTAGGATATCTAAAATGGTAGAGATCTTAGATCAATATTAGTTTAGTCTTGATATAATATCTGTGAAAAAAGTTATTTATAGCCTTGCTTGTTTGTCTAGTTTGATCTATGAGCATGTTGAAGGATTATCTCAAAGGATATACATGAATTATTGTTTATGGGTTTATTATTAATATTTGGTTTGGATTTTTCATGTTTGCATTTGTTTTGTAAAGTTGTAGATGTGGTGGTTCATAGCCATTGTAAAATCTCACGAGTTATTTTTCTTGTTTTCCATTTTTAAAGACTTTGTTTCCAACGTTTTGTTTTCTAAGACCTTGTCAAAATAAGCTTGTATAGGCCATTTTTATAAATGGAGTATTATCTTTAAAGACTTGTCACAAATCTATTAAACTTCTCATTCTTCAAAAGTTATGATGAAGAATATAGTAGAAAGATACATGATTCTTCACAGTCAGATATAATAGTTGTAGAAAATAGGGTGACGGTAAAAGTAAAGGCCCAAAGAACAAAGATAAAATTAAAAACAAGAGCAATAGGATTGCTAGTATTGAATGCTATCATTGTGGTATAAAGAAGCATATAAAGAAATATTGTCGATAGCTTAAAAGAGATAACAAGAAGAATAAGGGAAAGGAAAAGATGAGTGATGATGGTGATAATGATGACAGAATTGCTAATGATGATATTGTTAACTTTGCATGCCATAAAACTAGTTAGGTGATTAATAGTGGCACCTTCATGTAACACCACGAAAAGAATTTTTTACATCTTATACATCCAGTGACTTTGAAGATGACAAGATAGGAAATGATGGCTTAACTAAAGCCAATAACATAGAAGATATGTACTTGGAGGCTAATAACGACACAATGTTGATTCTTAAAAATGTCAAGCAAATTCATGATATTCATTTAAATTTAATTTCCACAGGAAAGCTTGATTATGAAGGTTTTGGAATAACTTTAGTAATGGTTATTGAAAACTTACTAAATATTTAATAATTATAGTTAGTGAAAAAAATTATTCTTCGTTGCACTTTATGCAACCAAAGTTTTAAACTTTAGTATCAATATCATGGAGAATGAAGAAGCAATTCATCTATGGCATAAAAGGTTTAATCATATGAGTGAGAAAGGTTTATTAGTTTTAATTAAGAAGAAGCTTCTTTCTAGAATGAAAAATGCATCCTTAAATAAGTGTGCTCATTGCTTGGCAGGGAAGTAGACCAGGTTTGCCTTTAAGATATTCTTTCCTTTAATAAAATCATGTATACTTGATATAGTACATTATAATATTTGTAAGCTTATGAAAACAAAAACATTTAGTGGTGCTCTCTATTTTGTAAATTTTATAGATGATCATTCAAAGAAGTTGTAGGTTTACACCATGAAGGCAAAGACCAAGTATTAGATATGTTTAAGTAGTTTCAAGCTTTAGTTGAGAGAACTTTGAAAGGAAATCCAACTAATTTCAACTCACAGCTCATTTTGTTTTGTTCACCATTTGCTAGTCTTGAAATTTTAATAACTTATTGAAGACACATTGATTATATTTTGAATGGTGGAGATTAAACAAAAGGTTATTATAACACTTTGTCATTCATCAGATACAGCACTCTATCAACAATTATAGGGTTATTATTCCAACCACCATTTTGGTGAGATTTTTTTTATTTTTCTCATTATCTTTATACGAATTGTTGCTTAGCCAAGATTAATTAATCTTCAAATTGCTCTAATTTTATACCTCTATTTTTAACTAAGAAGAGATTATGTAACTTATTATTTGATTATAATGGAAATTTTGAATGGAATATAGTCCTATGGTTTTTAACTCCTTGCATTAAGTATGAGGCTCTTACTCATTTCTTTTTTGTCTTGGTTTTGTTAACTATTGCAAAGATAAAGATCGTTTTCTTTTTGTTTGGTTTTTTTTTTTTTTTTGTTTTTGGATCTTTAGATCATTCTTCTTCTCTATGACAAACTTCTAAGGCTAACGTTTTCTCTTGGCATCTTCTTCTAGTTGGTTGGATTAATGCTAACTCAGATGGTTTTTCCAAAAGTAATCTTAATAGTGTTACTTGTGGTTAGTATAGCTTTCTTTGCGTACCTAATAGCATTAATCTTGGTTTTTTATATTGCCATAACTAAGTTTAACTTAATTTGATCTTAGGATGATTATACCCTAGTTTATGCAATAAGCCTTCTCTACAATTTACAAGCTTTTGGTGTACTAATTGGTTTTTTAAATATAGATTCAATTAAGATTTTATTTTGGTATTTTAATTATTTTTCAATTTATTATGCTCTTTAATATTTTTTTAGTTTACCAATGTCTTAAGGGGTAAGGCTCATTATATCCCCTTTCGATAAAGATTATTTATATCATCTCTTTCTTTTAATGAATTTTTTGTGCCTTCCAAAAAAAATTGTTGAATTTTTCAATTGACTAAAAGTATAAGTTTGAAGATAAAAGCCTTAACAATTATATTTAAGAAGTTGTTTAACATTATTTCACAACCCAACTCAAAAGTCACCATGTTACATCTTTTGCTTATCTTTTAGATGCACCTCATCAATATGAAATATCCCCTAAAAGCCTACAAAGCTCATGAGGATCATGTACTCTATTCACATAAATAAAACAAACATCCATTCACACAGACATCTATGTATATAGATATAGTTATCAACATTTAAAACATTTATCAAACTTAAAATTACTTATGGTATAGATACTTATAAAATTTCAAAGAAAAATAAATAAAGTATTTTAAATTTAAATAATATTCAAGGTGCGTATTATAAAATATCAAAATACAACATGAAAATATTTCGTCAATAGACCTCAAGTAACAAAGAATGAGTCGATGAGCATATACCAAAGGTAATGCAGTAATAATGTCCACCACCATTGCAAGGAAGCAAATACAAGATCTAAAATGAAAGCAATGAAAGGAGGGTGAGTATAAAATATACTTAGCGAGTAAAATGTTAGTAATATAAACTCATAAGGTTTAGAGGTATTATGATACTAAAATATTTATAAAACTATAATCATTTGCTTGACAAACATCATTTCACAACCAATTTTATAATTAAAAGCATATATTAAAATATATGTCTAAGCCTGTGTTTGGTTCCTTTACGAAACATCGAGCTTGCTTGTTCTTTCTCAAATTGTTACATTGGCCAAGGTAAATATTTAAAATCACTAATGAGTATCATTATATAAAAATCATGCAACTATTAAATTATAAAAATATATATGTTTTAAAAATTAATTCATATTTTAATTCATAAAATCAGTTTGTCAAATTACGACTTAACTTATTAGCATTAATCTTGAGCAATCATAAGGTGACAACCATGGCTTCCTTGCATTACCTTTAACAATATTATCCCTTATAATAGCCCCACGTAGTGCCTTATTACCTATACAACTTCGAAAAAGGTCCGTCTATAAGCTACTTTTAATAGCACTACAACAATACCAATACATCACATATATATAAGTCGAAGGGCTTATTATCAATAAACAATGTCTATGAGACAAAATATTTTAAATACACACACCCTTAATTATTTATAGTCAAAATATACAAAGTAATAATAGATGATAAATCCAAATACCTTGTTTGGTATCAAATAATTTGTATTTAATCTAGCATCTAATAGTTTAAAATAGTTTAAAATAATTTATTAAAATCAAAACATGCAATTTAAAATAATTTTTTAATGAATTAAATATTACACAAACTTCACACAGTTTAGGGAAGGATGCATACTCCTCTACTGATTTACCTCTATATGCAATATATATAAATTATGAACATAAATCTCTAAGTTGACATATGAATCAAGGTTTGAGTTTGTACAAATTATTTACAGAAAAAAAATAAGGTTTGCTAGTCCATAAAATTGAGTAAAATTATTAAACATGCTCTGGGAACCAAGTACCTTATTTGAAATAAGATTTAAGGGTAAAAATATTATTTTAGAACTTCTAAAAGGGATTTGAATAATAAAGAATAGAAAGTAAATTCTAAAAATTCATTTTTATGATTATTGTAACTTTTAGTTAAAATTGATCTTTAAAAATAGTTTAGTAGTTTAAAAAAAATAATATTGAAATTTTAAAAAGTATTTTATTTAAAAAATAAAGTAAACTTCCTATTCTTTCTAATGATTTTTGAATAACTCAATTTAGAGTTCGTTTAAGAATTCAAAAGTATTTTGCAGTACAAGAAGACAAAATATTCAATGCTACAGGTCCTAGTTACTAACACCACAATGTGCTATGATACTCATGTTACAGTATATTGTGAATTTGGAAAATAGAAGCTTCAGTTCTGTGGCATTAGGTCAAAATCTGCTACTGCAAGAAATATAAAGCCAAATAAAGAAATGAGTGCTGTTGACAAGGCAAAGGAACTCCAAATTAAATGCATAAACACTCGTTAAAAAAGTTTTTAAGTATACTACAATTTTATCTCTAATAGACTTTGCTCAACAATAATTTTATTTTTTGTGAATCAAAGAAACCTATAAAAAGGTTAAAATTTATTCTAAATTGTTTCACCCACTATTAACACAAAATTTGACTCTTATTAAATCGGTTTAAAACTAAACTTTAGACCCAGCTTCTAAAGCTCAAAAATAATTATTCAAAATTGTAATTCAAGCTTTAAAACATATTTTAGATTAAAATCTAACTCAAAGATTACATCTAGTAAGTTTTTCTACTTTTAAATCAAGATAATAATATTTTATTTAATTATAATTTTATAAAAAAATCTTACACTATTTGATATATTAATTATTTTTGTTTTCTTAAAAATATAACATGAGTTATTTCAATTTATTCCTAAATGATTAAAATTTTTTAAAAATAATTATATGTAAATAGAAATTATAGAGAGTTTTTTAGAATTTGCTTTAACAAGTTATTTTAGACCACAAGCTATGAGTTGTTAGGCTTGATCTATGGTTCGAGTTAGACTAGAATCGTTGAAAGCTAAACTGAAATAACTGATTCTGAAACTAGAATTGATTACTTTAGGATCGATTTCGGTTACCAACACAAGGAACAAAAATTAATTGATTCGGTTCTAGTTCTAAACTTTTAGAACTAGAATTGAATTGGAGAATTGACTTGAATACCTCAACCAAACCTATTTGACCTTATCCCACTCGACCCAAAAATAATTCAACCCAAAAGGTAAACAAAATTAAAGTTTTTCACTTTTTCTAGAATTGAGACCAGCATTTCTAGAATTGAGACTGGCATTTTTAAACTTCTAATTATTCTCTTGTTGCTGACCCTTTCATTAGCTGCCGATAGTCTATAAAATCCTCCCCCAATTCAGTCTCTCCTAGGGTTCCTATTTCAGCTTCTAAAATTTTTTCTCTAGTGCCCTCTCTGTCGTTGTAGCGAAAATCTAAAACTTTCGTCTTCATTTGCTTTTAAACAGTTTAAATACACTTTTTCACTTACTTTGCTTCTTAACTTTTAGGGACTATTTTAATTAATCCTTAAGGTTTGACTTATTTAGATATTAATCCAAACATTTTTAAAATTTATCATATATCCATTTAAAATTTAAAAATACCATATAATCTTCAAGTTAAATCTGATATATATATATATATATTCATTTAGGTCACAAAAAATAGATTTGCTCTTAACAAATTAAAAGTTGATTTATTAAATTAATTTTTAAGGTTCAATTAAGAGAGATATTTATATTTTAATTTATTTTGTCTACTCCCTATCATATAAGCAGTGTTTATATATCGAAATAGAATTCTTAATTCATCATAAATTAATTAACAAATTATTTTTTATTTAATTGAATTAATCAAACAAAATTTATCCTTCCAAATTAAATTAGGATACTATAAATCTGAAAATTATAATTCGACAAAAAATTAATTATATTTCAAACCTTAAACTCTTAGAAATTAAAAATAGTATCTACACATTTATAAATTATAAAATTATCCAATATTTTTTTATTTTATATTAGCCCAGAATTTTCAAAATTTTATTTTTATCTATAGTTTTTGAAATCACAAATTTTTTATAATAGTTGAAGAATTATAAGTTTTAAATTTTAATTTTACGTAACTTATTCTTAAATCATCAATATTTTAAAGTGTGTAACCTATTAGATTCTTTCTTATGTTGAAAATGAAGATAGTTATAAACTTTTTAAATATAAATAAATTAATCTAATTAATATATCTCAACTAATTTTTTATTTAATCTAATGAAATAATTTTTGAGCCTCCAAAGCTCTTTTCAGATCTAACCTTGGCCATAGATTTACATTATCACTTGTGTTAAAATTAGGCTTCTTGGGATATTAAATTTTTATTCAAAGTGATATGGTATGTATTGATGCCTCACAACCTTTGTATGATTTTCATAATGCTCATCATTATCTTTTGTGTAACCTCACTATGAATTTGTAATATCAAAGTGCATATGATCTACATATAAGGTACCGTAAAAACCTCAAGTTTAAGAATTAGTCATATCACTATAATTTAAAAAAATTCCATGGACATGTGTATAGCTTTCCAAATAAGTTCTCAAAAAGAACAAATGCAATTATTCTATACAAACATTCATATATTAAACTAAATAAATATTTTCGCTATAATTTATGAGATTACTTTCTTTTTCTAAGAAAACCGATATAACATATATCGATTGAAGTTGAATTTTGTAAATATTCTACTATTAATAATTTTATGATCGAGAATATTTAAAAATATTGAATCTCATAAATTAAACCTTAATTTAATTTTTTTTAATTGTCATCCTAAGTAATTTATATTATAAATAATGAACATTTATTATTAATTTTATTAATTAATGTAATAAAACCTGTTAAATCTAGGACATATAATCAACAATTATCCCAGCTCATAATTAAGATTGAAGTTGAATAATAAATAAAACTTTATTCGGATATACGCGAGTACAGCTTGTTGAACAGTTAAAAAATATTAGTCAAAAGAAAATTTTAACTTGATTTCCATGAACCTTTATACATGCATGACAACAAAATACCAACCACTTATTTTTGTTGGCAACTCAAGCACATTGTGATAAACTTGGAAATCCACGAGTGGGCTAGCTAGGAATGGGAGAATATTATCATATCCTTCAAATTATTCCAACACATTGCTGGCCTCTAAAACGAAAGATTTTTTTGGTATACGTTGAATTGCTTAGGAAACCAAATCGTATTCAGATTGAATGTTCTTCAATGTATACTCCAACAACTGAAAAGCTAGATCGTACCCAAAAGATTAAACAACGATTCGATTAAGGATTCCATAAAAAGGAAGTAACTGATCAAATCAGGCACTAAAAGCATGTGTGACAAAGAGAGAGTACTGTTGAGGCAGTAGCCCGAGAGCTTCTTGTTGGCCAAATAATGTTCAAGGAAGTATTATAACCGCCTAACCGAACATGTTTTGACTGTGATAACCATATCTAAAGAAACAACTTTACATTTGTCTGCAGCCCCTTCCCTCTTTCAGTTGAGAAGCAAGCATGAAAATGGGAACCCAGGTACAATTCAGAAATAAAACGTTTGCTCAAGTTGAATCTCCAACCGGACGTGTAATATGTAATTATCAGTCATTGGGTTCAATGCAAGAATATAAGGATTTAAAAGATATTAGAACTTGTATTATTTGGCTGTGTTGATTGAACCATAACCTAATTCTTGATTACCAGAATATACAATGGGCCTAAAATTAGGCAAGTACATTAACTAATGTTTACCGAACTAAAACTTAGACATAATATTTATTTGTAATACCAGAATAATTTAGTTATCAGATCAACTATCTGTGAATGGAGGGCCTTCCCGATTTTCTATTTCCTTTATCTTGTGAACAAAATCAAACCACATGGAATTTTTGAGCGTGACCTTTCACGATAGGAGTAACTTTTGGATCTGAAATCCCGTCTCAAAAATCAAGGTAAATTTGTACATATCTTAACATTGAATGCAAAATTTCTTTTGTTGCCTTAATTGCCTGCCTTCAATATATTGTTAATTGTTTCTTAGTTATTAATTAGTTGTCTATGCATGCAGTAAATTTACATCAACTGACAGCAATGCACATAACTTTCTTGGCCTTTCACTCGTGGAAAATTTGTTAATAAAATGGTCGGGTTTGTCTGCTTAAACTGTAACCACTACTCTTGCTACTTTTTACAGAGAACTCTTAATTCGAAAAATAAGAATTTATTGCTTTAGCACTAAAGTTAAGTACAGCCATGGTGCTGTAACTCTCGCTGATTATAAAAGATGATGGAAACGTTAAGAGTGAAGAAGTTGTGCATGGCACAACCGCTAGGAAATGGACGAGGCTAGATAACAGCTAATTGCGAGCTAATGCGCCTATGGCGTGTGCGCTTACTATATATTTGGTTTCAACCCCATAATAATTTGCCAAGAAGACTAGTCTCAACTATCATTTTCTCCCTTTGAAATTTAAAAGACTAAAACCGTATTTGCCAGCAATATTACTGGTTGCCACTACTTTTGAGTAAATCCTGCGAATTGCCCACGCTTTCACAATTTCATAGCACACACAAAAGCGAAGCATAAATATCTATTTATACAACATTACCTCTCAATATCTTCTTACATAGAGTCATTTTCCTTTCTAATTCCATTCATTTTTCTTTCTAATTCCTAAACCGTATTATATATGGGTGATCATGACCTTAAAAATCCCACCAACATGCCCCAATTAGATCCGACTCTTCAAGGACCACAACATTTCTTCCATATTCCCACATGTCATAACTCTTCTCCCATGTGTAAAAATGGTCGATCCTCTAACAACACCATGGCCACATCAAGCTCCACCAAAAAGCACCCTCTGTACCGCGGAATCCGGTGCCGAAGCAACAAATGGGTGTCAGAAATCCGGGAACCGCGCAAGAGCACGCGTATATGGCTTGGAACGTATTCGACTCCTGAAATGGCAGCGGCCGCTTATGATGTTGCGGCCCTAGCCCTAAAAGGAGGTGATGCTGTTCTTAACTTCCCTAACTCTGTTTCAAGCTATCCGGTGCCTGCATCAACGTCTTCTGTTCATATACGTAGCGCAGCCGCAGCTGCAGCTGCCCTAAGAAAGCCTGAAACCTCAAGTGATCATGACAATCGAAGAATAGAACAGTCTTGTAATGATGATCTGACTGAAGAGTTTGTTGACGAGGAGGCTCTTCTGAACATGCCCAATCTGCTGGTGGACATGGCAGAAGGAATGATGATGTCACCGCCAAGAATAAACTCGCCACCGTCCAATAACTCGCCGGAGAATTCCGAGGGAGAAAGTCTGTGGAGCTACTTTTGATACTGCGTCTAATTCTGACGATCAGTTATCCAGTTTGATCATGAAAAGAAAAGAAACTATTAGATAGCTAGTGATGCAAGAACACGGCAACTAGTAATGCTTTCTTGTGCATTACTGTGGATTGAGTCATTTAATATAGACAATAATTAACTTTGAAAACGGCAGAATATTGTGTTCTATGAAATGGAACAGTGATTCCCAACACGTAGAGTTTTGCGGAAACTGAATACCGTGTGTTTGTACGTTTCTTGCTTATTATTAGTCTGATTGATTAATATTATTCAGTACTCGTGTTTTTCTGTCATCATGTATCAATATATCAATACCCCGCTTTTCTTTCATATTCATTCTGATATGTTCTGCCAATTTCTTTCTTAATCGCTTTTCCCCTCTCTACTTGTTTTAAAACAAAACGAAATGAAGGATGGATATGGATGCCACAGCTTATGTGAGACAGCATGAGAGTTGATAATATTTAATTTTCCAATTTTTGCAAAGAGATCGATTGTTGATTTGGAAGAGGAGATGGTTCGCGTATAATTCGTTTTACGCCAAGTTGAATGACAGACGAAAGGCAGGTATGCCTCTTTAATGATGCCTATCACTAGTGTTGTTCTTTTTGGAAATTTGAGATTATGAGTGGAAACATAATGGGTCCCGTTTGGCTCCACTTAAATGTTAACAACATTTTTCTTACGACAGATTGCAGGCAAACTTTTTTAAATACTTTGATTACACGATTGTCGTGGCTGCAAAAGCAACAAAAGGGCTACTGCTCTGTCTCCTTGCCTCTCCTCTGCGGTTACTCGTCTTCTTTTTATGTCAATTTTTTATTCCTCCGCATACTTGATTGTAATATCTTATTTTTTAAGAGAACAGAAGATTAAAGGACGTGATTTCAACTAAAATTTTAAATTTGAAGATAAAAATTTATAAAATTATGTTTGACATTTTTTTTCTTATATGCCAGTGATTTTTTTTAATGAATTTTTTAACATAAACTCAAATAACTCTCTTCCACCCTTTTCTTAATTACTTATCTATTTGTCAATTTTTAATTCCTCGGCAAATTTGACAGCATTGATTTAGTCTCTTATATTTTACGAGAATAGAAGATTGAGCGAAGGATTAAGTTAAATTTAATACTTGAATTGAAGTTTTAACCTACTCGCTCAAATAATTATATTTAACGTTCTCTGTTAAGTGATTGATTTTATTTATTTTATTACATGATTTAAGAATAAAAGATTAAAATATAGACTGAGTTAAATTATTACTTAATCTGAAAATTTAAACTCAAAAATAATAGTTAAAAAATTATATTTTTTCTCGTATGAAATAAAGACATAGACAATTACATTTAATAGATTCTTCTTATATTAATTGTTAAAATAAGAATTTAGAACAAAAATTTTAAAATTGAGTGATATTGAAACTACTCATATTTTGTGAGAGTCCATAGCACCGTGCTCCATTAGAATTGAGTTACATTCAATCTACTCATATTTAACGAGCGTACTCTCCCCTACGCGAATGTGTGAGTATACATGCCAACGGATTTTACAAAGTAGCTACACCCTGAATTCTAATTTGAAGAAGCTTGTCTCTCGAAAACAAAGGAAGAAGTAGGGAAGAGTAAAATTTGAGAAATGATATAAAGATATGAATATGTGGTTTTAAACCAATTGTTTTAGAACACGTAATGAAATTGAAAGTTAAACTGTGAGGCACTCTTGTAATTAAAAACTAAAAAACCCATGAGAGCCAAAAGACATTTTCTCGGAGACGAACATTTATTCACGTATCTAGTGGACCCTAAATGCTATGTCATGTGCAAAACCATCACCTACAACATAGTCAAAACTGCTGCTCTCGTATCTTTTGAGCCATGATCATATGAAAAATTAGTAACTTTTAAGAATGAAATTAAAATTGAAGACATTATTAAACAATTTCTATAAGCATAAACCTGCAAGACAAAACAAGTCAACTTTTGAAGCTACGATTTTGTATATGTGGGCATGTGGATGGACTTATTAATATAAAACAGGAAAATGGGGGCCGTGGAAGCGAGTTGGCCATGAAATCCCCAAGCTATAGCACAAAAAAGACCGTCAAATTCAATGTTGAAAACGTGGCGTTAGCTTACTTTCTGTTCGTAATCATCAAATCAAAAACAAGAGACATTACATAATGAAGTTTGGGCTTTGTGTAATGCCAAATGAAGCCGGAATTTTTAGTGGAAGGAAAAATGCCATGCATTCGTGGCATGGCCGACATCGCCTTCGCTTTCCTTCCTTTTCATTTTTTCTCAGCACTCTTCTTTGTTGTTGTTGACGTGTCGCTCTCTCTTTCGCACGAAAATCAGACGTGAAATTAGGTATATTTAGAGTAATAAGTTTACTAAAATCATCATTCCTTAAAGTTGACATCATATTATACTTTTTCCGATAAGCTGTCAAAAAATTAGCCGGCTATATAAACTGTAAGGAACATTGTCCAGTCCCCCGTTGCTTTTGTGTACCATTTGCCACGTGAATGTGTTGGCTTTTTATTGGGAGATTTTCAAAAAGGTCCTTAATGTTTTAAGAAAATGGCTATATTTATATAATTTACAAAAATAATTAGTTAAGTCCTTAATATTTCAGTCAATTTCAAATAAAACTTTTAATTATCCTTAGTGTTTCGGTTAATTTATTAAAAAATTAAAATAAAATTATCAGATGGATTTTAAGATATATTAGCCTTAAATGTTAAAGATGACTTAACAATACATTTTTTTTTAAAATGACATTTGTTTTAGTTAATGGCTTATAATTTCAAATGTCAAAATCGACAATTTTGGATTATTTAATAATATTTAAAAAAATATTTTTGTCTATGTAAATAGCTTTGAATAATTACCTCGGTAATCTTTCCAATGTTTAAACGAACCATTTGGTCAAAGGCTTTTTGACATGAATAAGAATCTTGAGAAATAAATAAATTAGTTTTAATAAAGTGATTTTTTTTTTTTCCAAACATTGAGAAAGTATTTGAAAGATTTTCTTTTTTGCTTTATGTTAATATATATTTAGAATAATTTTAGGATTTATTATTATCATTTTTCATAAAAATTGAACTCTCTCTTAAGAGTTATTTTGAAAGATAATGCTCAAAACATTCCCAGTTGACTCCCCCTATAAATTTTGCAAAGCAAATGCACAAATTTTGTTTACTTTATTAAAATTTTGGCTCTTCATTATTGTGCATTATTACTATTGCTCTAAAATAAGATTGTTTTTAGAAACAGTTAGGATGCCTTTGATATTCTTTTCCAGTTATCAATTTTATAAAATGAAAATGATTTTTTAAACATTATGGTGAAAATATTTTGAAAAATTAAATTTCAATAATTTTTTCATCAAACATTATGTGATAGTAATATTTAGAGTATATAAACTAATATTGTTAACATCAATTGTTTAGAATCAAAACACTAGATATAGTTATATTAATTTTTAATTCTTGAAATATTACGTTAATTTTAATATTATTAGATATAAAAAAATAAAAAAAAAATCATAACAGTGTGTATATATATACACACACACGCGCACACACAATTCCTAGTATAAAATAAAATAACTCAAATGAATCCTATAAAATTTTAAAAACTACATAAATTATTGGATAAAGTTAAAATAAAATATTATTATTCTATCCAAAAGAAAATAAAAATATTTAGTTAGGTTCATGAAATAATATTATTTGACAACTTGTCATAGTTTATTAAAATAAAATATATAATGAATTTTTTAACTAAAAATAATAATTTCTTTGGGTTAAAAAAGAATTGTTTACTTCTTAGATTTTAGGTGATATTTGAAATGTTATAAAATTATATAGATTAAAGTGTATTTAAAATAATTTTTAGGAGTGTGATTATAATTATCCCTCTAAACCAGTTAAGCACAAGTAGAAATAGAAATTGCATTGGTTCGAATGGACTGTAAAATCTTTGAAGAATATATGGCACATTCTAATGGTGTTAGAATGATATATAAGTGCAAAAGGTTTAAACAGTGAAATCCTTCAAGCAGTATTAAAAAAGAGTTGAGTTTAATATTTTTTTAAAAAAATATTAACGAATATTATTTAAATATTTTGGTTGTTGAGAAATCTAGAAAAAGGAAGGGACAAACATCCACTGTGGTTTACACGATGTTATTATCATTGTTCTCTCTTTTTGGTGTTGGTAAAAGAAATTCATATCTTTTTACTTTTTCTCTCAATCTAAAAGTCTCAAGTGGTCTCAAAATTAGCAATATGGTGGTCCACCAAAATTTTTTTTTTTTTTTCTCCCTCCCTAATGATCCCAATAATTATTCTCACTCTTTATTAATTATCTGTGATCATTATTCTGTTTAGCTTGATGCTTTATTACTTCGACTCTTCAGTTCTGCTAGTCAACAGCAAAGTTATAAAATTATTGATGTTTGTCTAAATCATTGCTGCATAATTGCATAATAGGTATGTTAAAGATGATGATGATGATTCTTATTATAATAATAATAATAATCATCATCATCATCATTATCATCATCATCTTGAAGAGCAAAACGGCCTAGTCCTCTCAGGTATGGCCCAATCCCTGGTTGTATAGATTTTTTATAATACTGTAATGTATCTTTAGAACATGTTTGATCAAGCACGAAAAATTTGGGATTGGACAATTCTTTTTGTTTTTTTTTTTTTTAAATTGCCTATTTGGTGAATGAAAATAGTTGAAAAGGCATTGTAAAATTCACTTGGACACCGTCACTTCAACAGGATTTTATATATCTTTCTTAAAATTTATAATAATTTTATTTTATAATATTTTTTAAAAAAATCACATTTATATTATCTTTTATCATATATTAAGTAAGAAAAAATAAATATATTCATAATTTATTTATTCTTTATATATAAAATTATAATTTACTAATCATTATCTAATTTTAAAGTTTGTTAAATGTATTTTTTTAAAAAAATAAAATAATATTTTATTAAAAAATTATATATAAGTATATATGTATATTGTACATTATACATATTAATTCTATAATGAATTCATTTAAAATTATTTATTATTATAATATATAAGATTTATAATCTATGTTAAAATATTAATTTTCATGGGAAGTCATTAAATATCTGTACTCTATGAATAATTTTTTAATAAGAATATTATCATCTATCTTCTTTGAAATTTGTAGTAATTTTATTTTACGATAAATTAAAAAAAAAAACACACTTACTTCTTCTCTCACTATAAATTGACTAACTAAAATATAAATATATGCTTAATTTATTTATTCATCGTATATAAAATTCTAATTCACTTACCTTTTTTTAATTTTTTAATTTACTTTTATTAGGTAGTAATTTATAATATAAAATTTTCATTAACTTAAAATAAATATAATTAATATATTATCATATTATAAAATATAATATAGTTATTATGGTGTAAAAATACTCTCAATAACAAAAATTAAAATATTTCAATATAATAATTATTATTATTATTAATTAACACTATTTATACATTTATATAATAAAATTATATTGTTAATACAAATTATGAATCTTATATGACATCGTAAGTAATTCTAAATTAATTTATTAGAGAATTAATATGTGCTCATGTATGATTAAACTTTTGTAATAAAATATTTTTTTATTTTAGAAAATATATCTAACAAATTTTAAAAATTAAGTAAGCACACATAAATTAAAATTTACTTACAAAAACTTAACAAATTAAGAGTATACTTATTTTTTAGTAAGTCAATTAATAATTAGAAGGGAGGTAAATATATTTTTTTAATAAAATTTGTCGCACAATAAAATTACTACCAACTTTAAGGGATGCATTTGATAAATTTTTTTAATATCAATTAGATATAATTTTATTCATAATAACTTAAATAATATAATATATAAAAAATTTAACAAATAATAAAAAATAGTTTACAAATAAAATATTCATAATGGATTGTGATTATTATTGAATAATTACTAATATTTTTAATTAATAATATTTTTTTTTAATTACTAGAATTTTTAAATGATTGGATTTTTTAATACATAAAATATGCATTAATTAAAATGATTTTAAAGGTAAAAATAGTATAAGTGTAATTCAAAAATAAAAAAATTTGCTAAAATCTCTTAAATATTTGCATAAAATTGATAAATATTAAATATTTATTTAAGTATATTTAAAAAAAATGTCAAACCCACTATAAATTTGGCGCAAGTTAGGCATTGATATTTTGTAGTGGATGCAGTATAGGTTTGAAAGTATTATCCGAATTTGGTTGGTTGTCATCTCCAATTAAAATTGCCAAGATATCTCTCAATTTGATTGTCATATATTCTTGACTTAAATTTTCTATTATTAAAAATATTAATAAGTTCTTTGTATTTTTATATCCATCTAATTGAATACGATGTCAAGAGGTGTATGACGGGTCGGGCTAGGCCCATAAAAAGAAAGCCTACAAGGGCTTCTGTGCCGGGTTAGACCGAGTCCATTTAAAAAATATATAGCTCAGCACTGCTTGTGAAACTCGGTCCACGAGGACCATTCCCGACCTTGGTCGGGTCAGTTAGTGAGCCCATTCAAAAGTCAAAAAAAAAATACATTTTTCCACTTCCTTCTTCATTCTTTGTACTTTCTTCCTTTTAATTCTGATTTCTGCTGATCTGCTCTGTCCTGCGCACTTGACCGACTGACCTAAGCTTAACCTTTTGTTCTTACACTCTCTCTCCTCTTAATGATTGCCTGAACCTACTTATCTCTCTCTTTTTAGCCTCTCTGGTTCTTCAAATTTGAATTCTTCTGTAGAGAGTGGAGCATAATACAGAACAACAAGAGTAGCTGTGATGGACATTTTTAGAGAATTGAAATGATTAGATTTAAACAATTAAAAAAAATGGCCTAAAGACATGAACAAATTGAAAGTTGTGTAAAGAAGTAGGTACGAATTTTTCTCCCATTCTCTTAATCTCTCTTTAATCTTATTCTTTCTCAAATTTTCTTTTTTTTTTTTTCCCAAATTTACAAATAAACAAAGCAGATTTTGGGCCCTTAACTAAAATTGCAACTAGTCATCTTAAGTCTTAACTAAATTTGCAATAGCCAAAGGTATGAGGTACCAATTCCATCCTTTCTTTCTTTCTTTTTTTTTGTTTCTTGGTTGTTATCTTGTATCTTGCTGCACTTATTTGGTATTTTTTCAATTTTTAACATTTTTTCACTCTAATTTTTTTCTGAACGTAGATAGGATATTAGGTTAGTTTGAAGAATTCGTTTAGGCTTCAAAGGTTTGTCATTTGTGCTAAAGTCCTTATTGTACATATTTAAACTAAAGAATACGCTAGAATTCCTAATTTTCTAGAGATGTTTGATTGTGCAGAGTAAATGTTAGTTTTGCTAGTTTATATTTCTGGAGAGTAAATATGAAATTAATTTTTGGCTAAAAACAATTGTGAAAATGCATTGATTTAAGTCAAGCCTTTGTAAATAATTTTGGAGAATAAACATTGATGTCTATTAAATTTTATATGAAAATTGAGCTTGCTTTTTGATTGTTGTTTAGTGCTAATACATAGTTTCGGTGCTCATGATTGCTAGGAAGCTTGAGACTATAATTAAAGAAGAATCCAACAATTATACTAATATATGATGCCAACACACGATGTAGTAATGATAGGATTTTCATCCTTGGAAATGATCCTCATATAGCAAATTAGCAAGTGTCCTGAAATGAAGTAACCAGACAAATTTTGGCTCCAAAATATGGAAATGCTAGAGCTCTGTATCCAATCAACAAAGAACTCAAAGTAAATAATAAAGTCAGAAAAAAAAAATGAGTTAGAAAGCATGATATACATGATTCAATAAACTAAATGTATGGAAAAAAGCTCAAGGGCACCTAGTTCAAAGTATGAATATGCACGTCATTTAGGAAGAAATGCCAAGAAAAATAATGTTGCAGCAAAAATAACACTTCCAGCATATAGATACAACAAACTTCCAACCTTTTCATATTTTATTTTTGTTCCTTAAGCAAATCTAAATGTCTAGTTTCCAGGTGGTTTGGCAATGAAGTAAACTATACTTATTTTTTTGCATACAGATACAACAAACTTCCAATCTTTGAAATTTTGTGCAAACTAGACTAATGTGTAGTTCCTGTTCATGATTTTGCTTGATATATCAGTTTAGGATTGCTTTATTCTTTGATTTATTTGTCAAATTATGTGGAATATGCGTGATTGTGTAGGTTTAAGTTTCAAGTAGCTTGCTTGATTTGTTTTGGGATGGTTGTCATTTCAAATTTTTCTAATAGCTCTTTTCTTGAATTGTTAGTTTAACCTATGAAGTAATCAAAGTCCACATACTGTTCTTTTAACTTAGTTATCAAAATATGCATATGTGTGTTAGTCATTAATGATAAGTGGCATGTGATAGACTTAAGATATATAAAGTGCTGTTTTGGGTTTCTTAATATGGTTATGCATGGGATATGAAGCACCAAAAGATAGACTTTAGCTTGATGTTGATTGATATAAGATTGTTGATAAATGAATCCTAGCATAAATTTATATGAATTATTCAATTTGATTACTTATTATGGAACACGAACTTAATCCTTTGCTAAGACTAACTTTAATTACCAAATTGATTGATTGATTTCACGCAATATGTTGTCTGATGTGTTGTTTGCAGAGGGAGAATGGCGATGAAGGTTATGCAGACATGTAGATTAGAATTTGATTATGCTATTTATGTTGAAGTTTCGAGTAGAGGTAAATAAGTTTGTGGTCTGGATAAGTGATCAGTGTTCAGTAATCGTTAGATAATTAGTTGTAAATGAGATAGAAAATTAAATAGAAAGAAGGAAGCACTTTATCTTCAAACTTTGAGTTCAATTGCTATATTTCTTGAGCAGTTATATAAAATCTCTTTAGAGGAGATTTACCTTTCCTATAATGTTTATTGGTGCGTCATATTATGGATAGCATTATCCTTGGTGAGAGTGTTGTACAAAATGTGTGTGTGTGTGTGTGTGGCTGTGTGTATATATATATATATATATATTTTACTTCTCTTGTTTCTGTTTATTCTTCTTCTCTTGGTGTTTCTATTAGAGAAGTTCAACTTCCAACACTTCACTTAAGAAACATGTATCCTTCTTATCATCTCTTCTTCCAACAACATTAGTGGATGCCCCATGTCAAATTCTTCAATCGGTCAATGCAATTTTAGTGAGCTTGTGTGAGGTTCGGGTCCTCCTTAAACTTGCAGTTTGAAATCAATATGAACTATTGGGTTTGAAATCATTTTTAGCAGCTATCATATTGTTGCATCCATTGTGACACAAATTTTTTTTTTTATTTGCTAATAAAATATCATATACCTTTTTTATAAATGATTGGTTGCTGCTAAAATAAATTAAATCTATTGATTCGCTAAACTTACGTCATTTGTTTTGATATTTTTTTTTTTTTTACATTTTTAATCGATGTCAAGTAGACAAAACTTGGATGAAAGTAGATAAAGTGTTGTTGCAACAAGTGTTGCAAGCTCTAAAAGAGCTAAAACATCAACTGTTTAAAAAATATTTATATTAGAGTTTTAAGTTAATAATACAACCAAAAAATAAGAATAAAAAGTCATTTATAAATTGTGTAAAGTTGTTTTAAGTATTGAGAGTGGAACTAAATATTTGAAATAATATATGGCAAAATATATGCAACAACATGCTCTCTTGGAAGACTATACCCAATCTTTACTGGCACTAAATTTTTTTGAGGACAACACAGTTACTTGTTTTAAGTTTTTGCATCAAAACATAAGAAAAGTAATGACTAAATAAATTGTATCAAGTGAACATTCTTTCACTTAAGTAAAACATATAAAATTTGAAAATTTGATGAGAAATTACATTCAACCTTTTTTCAAATTAGTTCATAAAACTATATATAAGAGTGATTGTATGAGATTATTTTAACAAACCAAAAAAAAAATTAATTGAAACTTTTTGTTCTTTTAAAAGTGTTGTTTTTGTTACTCCTGATTGTTGATCTCAATGAAATAGGTTAAATTATATTTGTATTTTTTCTCATTACATTGATGATAATTGAATGTTGTATAAAAGAATTAATACCTGTCATAAATTAGAATTTATGAATAATGTTTTTTTCATTTTCACTGTTATAGTAAGTGTTTTTAAAGAATATAATATACAAGATAAAATTTTTAACATTTCTTTTGATAATGCGTCCACCAATAATGTTATTATCGAATTATTGATTAATAACATAATACTTGCACATAAATTGCTACATAATTTTTCATATAATATATATTTGTCATATTGTAAATTTTTTTGTACAAGATGGTTTAACTTTCATTAATTGTCATATAGAAAATATTAGTGATGCAGTACAATACATTTCCTTAAGGGGTTTTAGAAGGCAAAATTTTAGTTCTTCTTTATTGAATTACGAATTACAACTTAGGAAGCTTATGTTTAATATGAAAACTCATTAGAATTATATTTATTTGATGTTAAAATATTGTGTTAATTGTAATAATGCAATTACTAATTTTTATAATAAAAAATTAGGTGTTATGCTATTGAATTCTAACAATTGGATTGTAGCATTTAATTTTACGAATTTTTTAAAAATATTTTATAATATTATATTGTTATGGTCATGTGTTTATTTTCTAACTTTATATTATGTTTTGAATAATTTATTTAATAAGTTATACTTCTAAAATTTACAGATATATGAATGAGTTTCAAAAATATTTGTTTTACAATGGAAAAAAATTCATAAAATACTAGACAAGTGTTCTAGCATTGTTTATATACGTAGTAATAATACACTTGATGTAGATAACTCTTTTTTTTCAAAACTTTTTAAATAATATTTATATTTAATATCAACGTATAGTCAAAATAAATACATAAATTTGTAAATACAACAATGAATCTATAACCAATATTTTTTTATAAAAAACTTTTAGCAATGTTACAAATAAATCCATTTACTTTTTTTTTCTTCTATTGGCTCTAATGAATTAAAATAATATATTTTTACTAATTATAATTTGATGTTTAATATAGAACTAAAAAAACTTGATGTTTTGCAATAGTACAACCCATCCTTCGAACTTAGGGGTAATTTAATTTTTTTATACTTAAATTATATTTTTACGTATATACATATTGTATGACTAGTTGATATATTAGGAGGTTTTTATTTTATTTTATTTTATTTATTTATTTAGAGGACCTAAATGTAAAAAAAAAAGATTTAAGAGTATTGTAAAATTAAAATATAGAAACTTAAGTGAAATTTATCCTTATCATATAAACTCAATTTTCCTTCTTCTCCTTTCTTGCCGTGAGACACTCCTTCTCCCTTCATTTTTCTTCTTTTTTCCATCCTCCACTTAATGATACTAGATCAACCTCCTCCATTTCTCTTTTATTCTTCAAATTAAAATAAACCCCTCTTATATTATCCTACTTCTACATGTAATTTCTTCCAATAATTTTATTTCTCTCCATAGAAGATTTATTGGGGTTTTAAGCATTAATTTGAGCAAAGGCAATTCCACACCTCATCTTGGATTTTTATAGTTTCTATTAAGATGTAAGTAAGATTTGTAAAAGTTCAGAAATTCTAAAAATTATTTATTTATTTATTTTAGATTTACTGTAAAATAAATATTTTTCTATTACTATTATACCTTTAAGTTTGAAATTGATTTTGATATTGGAAGATGATTATGAGTCATATGATAATAAGAAAGCTTTGTCATTGAATTTAGTTAAATAAAAATCGGTCAAATAGCAAGATTTTTTAATTTTGTGCTACATTTGATTTTGTATTTTTTGTTAAAGTCTAATTGTGATTTAAGAGGTACTTTGAGATTAGAATTAAAACTTATAATGGGCTTATTCAAGGTTTAGAAATTAGATTAAAGTTTATTTTCAAATGGATTTGATTTAGACTAAATTTAGTGTTACAAATTTTTACTAATTTTGGACCTATTGTAGTTTTCTTGATTTTATCAAAAATAGAAGCAATTTTTTTTTAAGAATTCTGTTAGAGATAAAATTCTAATACTCTTAAAAAAATTTCCAATGAGTATTTATAGAATAAATTTGGAGTTTATTTACCTTATCAAAAGTTTTCATTTCTTATTTTTTTCATATATTTTATTGTGCAAATATTTGATGAGGTGTTACAGCCTAGCATTGCGGCCTTAATGCTTCTATTTTTTAAATGCATGAAGTACTGTGGTAAGTACTGTAGCACGGTACTATGGCACACCGTGGCATAAAACTGCATCGCTAAGCATTCTATCTCTTAGTTTTATAAATCACTTTTAAATTCCTGTATAACTTTCAAATTGAGTAACTCAAAAATCATTGAAAAGTTTAGGGAGTCTAGTTTATTTCTCAAAAAGATTATTTATTCAAATTTTAACCCTAATATTTTTAAAATTATTAAACTATTTTTAAAGGTTAATTTTAACTAAAGACCATACTAATTTCTATAAATAATTTTATATCAATTCGAGTGTTAATTTATATGTCAACTTAGAGTTTTATATTCTTCATGCATATATATTTCATATAGGGATAGATAAACATTTTATTAGAGTTTGAATTTTAATATAAATGTTTATTGTATTCTTTAAATGCAAGCACTTTGGAAAGAGACTCAAGCAAAAAAGAGGATTAATGAAGAACTGTAGACCCTCTTCTAAATAGTGAGTGAATTATGTGCAATATTTAATTCATTAAAAAAAATATTTGAATTTTATGTATTGATTTAATAAATTATTTTTTTATGATGTCTTGAGTTATTGAAATGATAGGTTTGAATAAATTGACATCATATAAGGCCTGTAGTTTGTATGTTACTATTATTTTTTATATTTATGATATTGATTATGAAAATGATATTATAGTTTTGTATATATATGGATGTATGATTTAAATGATTTGTCTTATAAAACATATTTATTAGTGATTTATGAATATTGCTATAGTACTACAAGAAGTAGTTTATGAATTATAGAGGCCGCATTGATTATTAGACTTTAGGTGGGACTGATACAAGAGAGAACATTGTTGAAAAGTCCACTTACTGAAAAGTAATGTGAGAACGTTACAATCATCATCTTATGGCTACTTATGCCAATGTTAATGAGTTGGGTCGTAATTTGATAAAATAATTTTTATGAATTAATTTTATAAACTAAAACATGAATTAATTTTAAATATATTTTTATATATAATTTAACTATTGCACGATTTTTAGTATAATAAAATTAATTGGTGGTTTTAATTGTCTACCCTAATAAAAGACATAATTTGAGAGAAAATAAGCAAGCTCGATCTTTTAGAAAGAAAATAAACACAAGCATAAACACTCATTTCATAATATATTTTTAATTGTATAATTGGTTTTAAAACAATGTGATATTCACTTAATAAATGATTATAATTTTATAATTATTTTAGTATTCTCGATACCTCTAATCCTCGTAAGTTTTATATTGCTCACAGTTCATTCACTGAGTATATTTTATACTCACCTATTCACTTTACCTCTTAAAAGTTAAGTATTTCAATTTTTATGTCATTATAAGGGTTGACAAAATTATTACTGCATTATTTTTGGTATAAGCTTGTCAACTCATCTTATATTCTTTAAGGTCCACTAACAAAATAGTTTCATTTAGTATCTTAATATGTGTAATATATACCTTCGATATTATTCAAAATTTAGAAATTTTATTTTATTTCTAAATTTTTATAATTATCTATATTGTAAGTGATTTTAAGTATAATTGTATATATATGTTTCAAATTATTTGAATAGAGTACATGATCTTTAAAAGTTTAACTGGCTCTCAAGAGACGTACCATGTAAATAGGGCATATTTTAAAGGTGCATGACGATTATCATGTGACAGCCTCTGAGTTAGGGAATGACAACAATAGTAAAAAGTAAATGAAAAGATATTTTTTATGCTATCCATCATAGTTCGTGATCTATTAACTCTTACGGTATTCACAATAGCATTAAAATCTATTTTTGGTGTAAGAAATAAGGTACTTAATGAATTCAAATCTATATTGTCAATAAAAATATTAGATAATAATACTTGATATACTTTAAAAATTAAAAGAATGCATAACAAAAAATTCAAGACCAGATTTAGGATAATGCTCGAGATGAGGATGATATGAGAATCAAAAGTTGTTTTATTGATGAAAATTAGTTTGTGATATTTATAATTTTAATGTTAAACAATAAAATAAGCGAAGTACAAGCATAAATAACTTAGTAGGTGTCAACTTAATTAGAGTGTACTATAACTATAGTAATGCAAGTTTACCCATTTAGTTTTAAATTAATTTATTTAGTATTGTAATTTAGATGTTAAATTAATTTAAAATAAATAGGATAAAATTATTTGATATATAAATATTATTTAGTTATTTTTATTTTTTTTATTCTAAATTATGTTACTGTTTTTGTCAATTGTTAATTGTATAATGAGTTTTCTTTTAGTATTTCTTTTAATATATACATGGTATTCCTTTAATTAATGTTATAATATTTAAATGACAAAATTTATAATAATTAATTAAAATTAGTAGTATTACTATTATATCTTATTTATTTATTTATCTATTTATTTATTATAATAACAAAAATACAAAATATCAAAATACCCACATCTTACAATTAAATATATGTATATATATATATGTTACATGCATAAATATATATATATATATATATGTTAAAATTAATAAAATAAAATAAAAAAGTAAAGTAAAAATATATTAAAAACAAAAAAAATAAAAAAATAATGTTGAGTAAGCTCACGAGTCCCTGGGTCGAACTCAGGCCCTCTAAAGGGTTCAACTCTTTAGACCCGGCCTGACTTATTGATGGGGCGGACCAGGCCAGATTATTAAGGCCCAGACTGGTCCAATCTGTTAGACACCTCTAACCATGTCTAAATTATGAATGGGACACAAACACCGGCTCAAACTTTTTATACCCCCGCTTTAGGATGGTTGATGCTAATTTTTAATTAGGTTCGTAACGACTTAAAAAGTGGTCCGCAATGGTGAACCGGACACTGAAAGTGGGACCATAAAATAATCTATCTAGTTCCATAAACGTTAACACAGTAATAGTATTAATTACTAGGCCCTTTTAGAGCCCAAAAGTTTTCAAGTAATGTGAACCCGCACAAGATCTAGCGGTCCCATGTCAAGTCCATGACTGTGCACGTTTGTCCACGTGATGCAGCGGTTAAATCCGTTTCAACTCGGTTGATGACGATATATATTAGAAGGGGGTTCCATGCATTACGTCATTAGACTTACGTCATGTCTCATTGTCCCTTTATTAAGCGATTCTCAGCTTTTAACAAACGTTTTAATTATTTCATAAGAAACATTTGTTAGTTGTGACAAGACAATTACAATTATTTCCCATTTCTTTTTATTTCACGAATCGCCAATCGCCGTACTATGTATCAAAATTTATAATTGCAAAGAAGATTTTCAAATCTTTTGTAAAAAATTTAAAATAAAAAATAAATAATATTTAAAATATAAATAAAAATTTAAAATATATAAATTTAAAATAAATAATAAATAATATTTAAAACATGAACGTAAAATTTATAATAATATAAAATTTAAAAAATGACTACAACAGAATAATCAATTAAATTATAATTATTATTTTTATTTTAACATATCTTATTTTGTACAACAAATTTGCAATTCAATTAATTTTCAAATGCTGAAAAAATATTTTATTTTTATTTTAATTAAATCTTTTAAAATAGATAAAAGGTTGCCTTCATGTATTTAAAAATATTTTAGTTATTATTAAAATGTTATTAGTTGATTTATTTTTTAAAACATAATTTCTTGAAATAGATTTTTTTTTTTTTTTTTTTACACTGAGAGATTTTGTAAGTAAAGTTTTAAACAAAACATTTTAGTTGTTTACATGTTGATTAACTTTTTGTTTAGTAAAAATTGTGTAATTATTTTAATAGAAAGTTTTTAAAAATGATATTATAAGAATTTTTATATAATTTAATATTTTTAAAAAGTTTCAAAGAGAGCGATTCTTAAAAATCTAAAATTTGAGTTTTTGTTGATATAAAAATAATTATATTTTTTTTAATCATTCAAAAACTCTTCTCGCTACCAAAACGATATAAACGAAAAAAAAATTAAAAAAGTGTTTTACATTAAAAGAAAAGTTAATTTCCACAAACATTAAGTAACATCACATTTATTTATATTATCTCTAAAAATAATATTTTTTAATATTTTAAAAACATATTAACAGTTATTGTTATTAGCATGTAAAAAACGTGCTTTTGATGAATAATACCCAAAATTAAAAATAAGAAAATAATTAAAATACAATACATAAAAGAAAATAAACCCCCCTCCATATTTATTATTATTATTATTATTATTATTGTCGCTCATCAACAAAGTAAGTCCTTATTCTTAACATTCGTATGTGACAATAAAATCGGCCGTGTGTCAACAATGATAAGACTCCCAGAGTCCCACCTGCTCCGTAACAAGTACAAGCCTCGTCACTAACCTTAGTCTATTTGATGAAGTGGCCGACACATCAGTACTTTACTTTTCAAGCTACTTTACACGTGTTTTCATTTTTCAACTTCTTTCCAAGTCTGAGATGCCAGCCAGGTCCAACAAACAAACGAACGAACAGCCGAGGCGTCAAGTCTCGAAGCACATTGTAAACACCTTTACTCTATTTACTTGAGAGAGACAGTCAATCAACTTAGGTATCTGATTTTCCATTTCTTCTCTCTGTGGGAACCGCGGCTCATTAGCGGCTCAGCACTCTCGCAGCCATCAGATTCCGTGTCCGCGTTAATCTCACACTCCCCGGCCTTGTCTAAATCTCACCAAAACTATAAATATAATGCATTCTCAAAGAGAACTATAAATATAATACATTCTCACTCTCTTTGCTGCTTAAAACTAAAACCAAAGTCAAACTCCAATTGGTCATGAGTCAAAACTCAAAAGGCACTTCTCATCTCACAAGTACTTCAAATTTCAAAGCCAACCCGTCCATGAATATTAAACACTCGAAACAAACACCCAGTGCTGTGCTTACTTCAAGGGAGATATTCAGCCAGGTTTCCGATCCTTTTCCGTTCCGGTCAGCTTCTGGTTCCGTGGATAAGCCGGAGTCGTCATCGTTGTCTGATGCCAGTACAGCAACGCGAACTTCTCACTCAGACGAGGAAGTTTTACTAGCGACTAGAAGGCCAAAGAAGCGGGCAGGGCGCAGAATATTTAAGGAGACTCGCCATCCAATTTTTAGAGGTGTCAGAATGAGAAACAATAATAAATGGGTATGTGAACTGCGTGAACCTAACAAAAAATCACGTATTTGGCTGGGTACTTATCCTACACCAGAAATGGCTGCGCGGGCACACGATGTGGCTGCATTGGCGCTGAGAGGTAAATCTGCGTGCTTAAATTATGCGGACTCTGCGTGGAGGTTGCCCGTGCCAGTTTCTAACGATGCTAAGGATATAAGGAAGGCAGCAGCCGAAGCAGCAGAGGGTTTTAGGGCTCAAGAAGTTGAAGAGGTTTCTGATTTTGGTGAAGCAAGGCATGAAGAAGGCCATAGCGTAAAGGCTTACGGTGAAGGTGAAGCACACTGTTGCTCTCAAGATAAGACAGAGGAAGTAAAAACTTTGCAAGAAAACACATATTTGGAAGAGCATGAGTCGTTTATAGATGAAGAGGCTGTGTTTGACATGCCAGGATTGCTTGTGAAGATGGCAGAAGGTCTACTACTAGCTCCGCCACCTCTTCTTTTTGGAGATGATATGAACTGGAATGATGTGGAAAACGATGTCAATTTGTCATTGTGGGATCATTCAATTTGATTTGTAATTAGTACAGTGTGTTTCTACTTTCTTACTTTAGTCTTTATCTGCACTGCGTATTTTGACTTAGGGGAAGCAGGCAGTAGTGTAGTGTGCAAAATTGTTAATAATTAAATTCAGATTGGATAGGTGTGAAAAGCGAATAGGACAGATTCTTTTACCTCGTGCATCAGATAGTTTGCCTGTAACAAGTTTGTTGATTCAGATTGAAGAAGTATGTTGTCCTTCTGAGAGCCCAACATGGCAGATAGAATAGGACCAACAACCAAATGACTCGCAAGGTGTACAAAGTACTGTGCTGAAAACAGGGCCCCAGCGTTTTGGGGAGGCCAAGAAAGCTTTTGGAAGTGTACTCTTATCGATTTTAATATAATATTTAAAAATAAATATTAATACATATTTAATTTTAGTTTAAAATTTTAATCTTTGATTAATTTTAGAAATTTTAACCTATTGCACGCATGGTATGGCGTGTGCTACCAATACCAAAAAACTATTTTTCTCACTGTGATGTATCTCAATATCGATAGTACAGGATGAATTTGCAGCTTATTTTAAAAAGTGCAAATTTTTATATTATTCTAAAAGGAGCTAAAAGTAAAATATAAAATCATTAAATTAAAAGCATATTTAAAAAAAAAAAAATTTGAAATTGAGATTCTGAAACTGATTTGAGTCGGAGTGCTTTGGTTTGGGAGAGAATTCTCTCTGTTAGTCACTTTGCAAGTGTTTTAATTAAAAACTTGAATTTATTCCATATAAAATTTAGAATTCAAAGATACTGCTCTCTTATTCTTTCCAGTACTTCTGGCAAGGAATTGATGATGCAGACATTGACGACATTTCTATTTTGTTACAAGTTATTATTGCATTGGGTGGTCTGCGTTTGTCTCTTGTATTTAAATTTAAGCTTTGAAGTTTGGTGGTAATTCAAGATCCTTGACAGGCTTCTGCAGTTTCTTTGTACTTCACACAAAATTTTTATACGTATATAATAGTAGTATTAAAATATAAAAACTAATTTTTTTTTTTATAATCAAAACTAATTCGAAGTAACAAGTTTTTATTTTATAAATTAGAGAATAAAATCTAAGAGATGAAGAAATTCAATTACATAGAAGAAGCGTATAGGAAAAAAAATTGTTTGAAGAAGTATGGGGTATTGAAAAAATAAATAGAACCGAAGGAATGTCTATAAAGCAGGTATTATTAGAAGTATTATGATTTTCAAATTTTTTTAAATGGGCAATTTTATTAAAAGAATTTTAAAAAGGGTTGCAATAACATCACTCATTTATTAAAATATTAGTGTTTTTAGTAATTTTTTTTTTTAAAAGAAAAATGTAAACAGTCTCACTCTTGTTCATCTATGTCTTTTATCTTCAAGGAGAAATTTTAATAGTTGGGAGCTTCGACAGACCAAGTCTTGTTCAATGTAATAATTTTGGTCGCCTGTCGTAGACCAGATTGTGTAAAATGGTGGTGACGGTTTTTTCTTTTTTTCACTTTAGCTTTCCAGTTAAAATCGTAATCATTCTTGTAACCGACCATGCCCATATTTGATTTCGGTCCTCGTTTAACAAACAACAAATCAACATAATTGTGTTTTATGTGGCTAATTAATAAAAAATAATATATCATTAACACCTTAATATGATTGGAGGCATCTGCAGCCTCAGTTCCTACATGCTTATTCCATTACTGCAACAAATATTCTGGGCAAATTACAGTACTGAAACAGAAAATACTCATTTAAATGGTTAAATTCATTTAAGTATATGTTTGTTTGGGGGAATGAAAAAGTAGCAGTACAAGTAGATGCATTTCTCTTACTCAAACACGTGCACTCATTATATTGAATCCAGGGGCTTTTATTTATTTAGAATATTTCTTTTAGTTTCTTTTTCATTAGTTACCAGTACCATCATGCACAGAGTCTCTCTCTCTCTCTCTCTCTCTCTCCATGTCGACAAAAATAGTTATCATAATTTTTAACGATAACTTTTACATTAGTTAGCTTACAACTGACTGGAAATTAGTTTCACTTTAATTTAATATTAAATTTTATAACAATCACGTTTTAAATCTTGCCTAAAATTCTACTTTTTTTTCTTTTAATAAAAAACCTCAAAACTATTATGCACATACTTACTTTATTTAAAATAAAATCTTCGACAAAATTATTAAATAAATAGTGAGATGTTTTAGGATATTACTAAACAATATTTCTCTTATTATTCAATGGTTAACGAATCCAAATCAGGTTAATGCAAATGCAATACAATTAATTATCTAAATGCAATAAAAGCTCATTAAACCATATCATATTCTCTGGTTATTAATGGGAATTCTATTCTATACAGAACGTGACGACATGCACATGTGCCTAAGGGCGCGAAATTAATTAAGAAATTTTACATGTATTTAGTTACTCGTAATTCAAACCCAAGAGCCTTAATTATTCTAAATAAGAGTTTATATTTTTTCATAATTCAAGTACATATAATAATAAAATAATTTATTCATATTATTTCAGCAACTTTTAATAAACCGCAAAAACTTGAATTAATCATATTATCATTATTAAATTCTTTGAAAATTTCTACGAAAATTAACAAAATAATAATATATTATTTGAATATTAATTACCAAAAACTATTCGTCCAAAATAAATTTTAACATTTATGAAATATAAGTATGCAATATTATTCAACAATTATTTTAAAATAAAATATCATTACGTTTTAAATAAATTTATTTTATATTTACAATAGAATATAAATATAAAATCTCACTTTTCAATTTTTAAAATAATAAATTACTCAATTTATATATATATATTACTTATTTAGATCAAAATAAAGTCAATTATGCTATAACTTTACCGACTTCTCTCTTTTTCACTATCACCACTTAATATCATTTTACAAAATAAAAGAATTATTACCAAAATAAATTTATAACTTAGATATTGATATTAAATATAAATTAATCCCAAACCTAAAACCAAAAAATTTTGTATTTTATAAATTGACACTAAAATATAATAAAATTTTATTATGACCCAAAAATATTTTATAGAACAAAATAAAATTCTACAAATATTGTATTTTCATCCCTAACTAAAAATTTCAATCATTTCCATCTAATCTTTTGGCGATTTTTAAGAAATTTTTTTGAGAAATTTATCAAATTCAATCTAATATGTATTAATTATAAATTTAAGAACTCAAAATGATTGAATTTCTAGACTTTCAACCTACCAAAATAAAACCTAAATATTTTATCTAATTTCATCACTTTCTCTCACTGAAACATAAGTATTTTTTTTTCTAAAATAGAGCCAAAAAAAATTTTACATAAAAATTTCTTCTTCCTTGTCTTTTTCTTTTTCTTTTTCTTTTTCTTCTTTCTCTTTTTCTCTTTCTTTCTTTTCTTCCTTTTCTTTTTCTTTTTCTCCTTTGTTCACAATTCTTCTAAATTCTTCTATTTTGTTCTTGATTTGATAAAATAAACTCATCTACACATATTTAAATATAAAAGTGTATGGATCAAAATGCATAAGCCCAAGAAATGAGCTTATTTGGCATTTAGGCTTTTTAAAAAAAACTTAGGCTTGGCTATTACCATCTTTCCCTTTTTAAAAAAATTTCATCCTCGAAATTTTAATAAATATACTTTCAATTTTGAAATAAATGAGGATATTTTTTTTAAATAATTTAAATTCAAATTCTCAAGTGACTTATCTCTACCATGATATTGCCACAAGACTTTTACTAATAGAATAATTTTTCTGCAAAGTACCTATTTTTTTACAATTAATAACTTTATTTGGTTTATCCTCATAAGAAATATCGTTAGTCAAGGTAAAATTGCTCCAACCAAAAACATGAGAAGAGTTTGATTGATATTTTTTGAGCATTGTGACATGAAAGACATCAAAAATATTCGATAACTAAGGTAGTAATACTAATTTATAAGCCATTTCATCAACTCGCTCTAATATTTCAAAAGGACTAATAAATGTTGGAGTAAGGTTTCTATCTTTTTAAAATCTAATAATACTAAATTAAGGCTTAACTTTCAAGAATATATGATCACCCACCTTAAACTTCAATGGTCTTCTTCCATGGTCCACATAGCTTTTTTATCGACTTTGAAAAGTAAAAAGTTGTTGCTTGGTTAATTTTGCTTTCTCAGTAATCTTCCTTACCAATTTATGGTTAACTAATAAACTTTCACTAACTTCTTTCCAGCATACTGATAATCTACAGAGTTTTCCCTACAACACTTCAAACGGTACTATTTCAAAGTTAGACTGATAACTTTTATTGTATGCAAACTCTACCAAAGGCAAATATTCAACTTATGAACCTTAAAAATTCAAAACACAAGATCTATGCATGTCTTTTAGTATCTATATAACTCTTTTAAATTGTTCGTCCACTTGTGGATGATACGTCTTGTTAAAATGTAACTTGATGCCTACAGTTTTTTGCAAATTCTTTTAAAACTTGGATATGAATCACAGATCTCCATTCAAAATAATATATAGAGGTACTTTATGTAATTTGATTATCTCTTGAATACATAATCTACTCAAAATATCATGAGATTTTGTATTTTTAAGAAGTAAAAAGTGATCATATTTTGTTAAACTATCCACAATTACCCATATACTATTATAATTATTTTGAGTCCTAAGGAGTCCTTTCACAAAATTTATAGTCACATGCTTTTATTTTCATTCAGATATTAGAAGAGGCTGATGTAATCCAGTTAGTTTATAATATGCCACTTTTACTTGCTAATATGCTAAATATTTGACCACAAACTTGCCCACACTTTTCTTCATTTTTTTTTTTACCAAAATCATTTACATAACATCTAATATATTTTTGTGCTTTTAGGATAAATAATAAATTTAGAATTATGAACCTCACTTAAAATATTATTTTTAAGTAACTCCACAGTTGACATAGAAAGCATACTTGCAAATTTTAAACCTCTAGATGAATCAATTAATCATCCATCAATTGTCTCCCCATTTTCTAATTTAATACGTATTGTTTACACTTTAGGATCATTTTATTGATTTCAATCATTTTTTGAATAATAAAAAGTTGGGTTACTAAATTAAATAAATAAAATTGATTTTTTTGCTTCATCAATTTTTAAATTAAATTTCTTCAAATGTTTATAAATTTTTTATTTATCTTAGAATAAACTATTTAACATGTCTTGAGACTTCCTACTTAATGCATCTGTCACTACATTAACTTTATTAGGATAATAATGTAAAGTAAAATCATAATACTCTAACAACTCCATTATTTTTTGGGTGAACAAAGATCAAAGCCTTTTATGATCATAAAATACTTTAAACTTTTCTCTATATAAGTAACAAATCTATATTGTTAACGTAAAAATAATAGCAGTAAACTTTAAATCATGAATAGGGTAATTTTGCTCATGTGTCTTTAATTGATGTGAGCCATACACTACTACTTTATTCAGCTGCATTAAAATACAATCAAGGCCCATTCTTAAAACATCGCAATAAATAGTATACTTTACATTATTTTTTTTACAAATTTACGATAATATCCTGCTAATTGAAGAAAACTTTTTATTTCTACTACCTTTTTAACCTATTTTAATTTAACACTGCTTCTACTTTAATAAGGTTAATAGAAATACTTTTTTTAGACACCATATATCTTAGAAATTTTACTTCAATTATGCAAAACATATATTTACTCTATTTTACATATAGTCGATACTTTTTCAACACTTGTAAGAAAATACTTAAGTGTTGCTCATACTTTTCTACTATCTTTGAATAAGTCAAAATGTCATTTACAAATACCATTACAAATTTATCAAGATCAAGATGGAAAACTCGATGTATCAAGTATATAATACTGTAGATATATTGGTTAGCCCAATAGGCATTACTACAAATTCAAAATACTCATATCTTGTATAAAAGATAGTTTTTTTTTGAATATTTTTATCTCTAATCCTTCACTGGTGATAATGTGATCAAAAATTAATTTTTGATAAATTTTTGAAACTACGCAACTGATCAAACATGTTATCAGTTTTAGGTAATGGATATTTATTTTTTACTGTTATTAATTTAGTTGTTTATAGTCCACATATTATCTAAAACTATCACTCTTCTTTTTATTTAATAAAACTGATGCACTTTAGGGAGAAGTGCTAGGTGTTATAAACCTTTTAATTACCGTTTTCTGTAATTACTCTTTCAACTATCGCAATTCTGTTGAAGTTATCTTGTAAGTATCTATTGAAATAGAGGAAGTTCCAAGATATGTCTTAATAATAAAGTCTATTACCCTTTTTAGTCATAAACATGGTAAATTCTCAAAAAAAAAAAAAACATCAAGAAATTCATCAACTATAAGAATGGATCTTGTTTTTGATTCACCACCATCTCGACAACATAAACTAACTATCCATCCTAAATAATCTTTATACTCCTTACACTTAGTAAAAGCATAAGGTTGACTCCTATTTATATTTAAAAGATATGAAATTAATCACTACAGGAAAGAGTAATAATTACCTTTTTTTTCTAATAATTTATAGTTGTGCTTAGAAACAATAACCAATCCATCCCAAGAATCAAATCATAATTCACTATTCTCATTACGACTAACCTAAAAGATATTTTATAACCCTCACATTAATTTCACAATTCTGATAGAATTTATCAAGATTTATATTATGTCCCAACAAGCATTTCAATTGATAATTCAAATTCTAAATATTTAGTTTCCAAACCCAAGAAAGGCACAAGATTTGAAGATATTAAAAGAACGAGTAGCATTATAATCAAATGATATTTTAATTTTGATATTAAACAAAAGAAAGATACCTTTCATAACTGTATAGTTTAATCCATCCACTTTCCATGTAAGTGCAAAAGTCTTAATTTATTACGACACTATGATTATTAAAATCTTTAATATAATTGCTCATTTTATCTTAGTTACGACTATTTATTATGTTGAGATTGTTGTAATATATTCTGAGTATTCTTTTCATTAGAATTAGCTACCTAACTTTGAACTGGCCCAAAGCATAGATAAGAATTTCTATAGTGGCTCAATTGTCTACACTCAAAACAATTACAATAGTTATATGAAAATTTTTATTATTTTGTAATGTGGACTAATCTTTCATCTATTTCTTTTTACCCTATCTTAACAATTTTTGTTCAAAACTCTTCTTTTTGGACTCTATTATATTTTGCTTTGTCTCTTCCTTAACTTGTTCAATCATTAGAGCATGATTTACCATTTCAGAATATTTTCGAAAGTTTAACATTATCAAGACATGTTTAAGTGATAGTTTTAACCTGTTCATAAATTATTTAATTTTACCCTTATCCTTTGAAACCATACGAGTCAAGGTTTCAAATTTAACTTTATACTACGACATTGGCATATTACTTTGAACTAGATATATAAATTCATCTAACATAACATTATGAAATACTTCAAGAAAATATTTAGTCAAAAGAACATCTTTAAAGGCCTTCCAAGTTTATTCTTCAACATTGCTAGTAATTTTTATAGTGTTCAACCAATTATTGGCATATTTAACAAATTCAAAAGTTACAAGTTTAACCCAAATTTTTTTAAGTAATTGCAACCCATGAAAAATATATTAAATTTATGCAATCCACTCCTTAGTAATCAATAGGTTAGCTTTTCCATTAAAAATTAATAGATTTAATTTTCTAAACTCACTTAAGGCTGATATATTCCTAATTTTAATACTCCCATTATGATCAAATAGTCCATTATTTGTAAAACCATGAATTGCACTTACAAATTATTGCATAATTTGACGAAATTTTCTAAATTCACCTTTCTTTATGAAGAAGATGACACAACTTCTCTATCATCTTCAAACATACTTAAATACAAGAATTTAAACCAAAAGGAGTAAGAAAACAAAATTGAAATATATAAAATATTTAAAACAATCAAAATAAATTTTTAATTTATATATAAAACGTAATGATAGTAATAAAAAGGCAACATTAAATAAATACCTAAAAATCTTATTTCAATAAAGATACTATTAACAAAATAATAATTCTATGTACAAATGTAGTCATTATCCATCTATCCAAACCCTAACATAAAAATTTTTTTATATAATGTTAATAATTAACCCTTTACATATTACATATTCACTCTTTGGAATGATAAGTTTAGGTGCTTATTCCACGTTGTTAAGAGGAGAATTTAGTATAATAACAAATTTAGAAGGCTACTCTATTATTGTAGAAAAAAACGTCTAGTGTAATTATACCTTCCTAACTACTTTCACTAGTTAAGCTCTTTGCCAAATTTATTGTCAATCTTCTTTTAGTTTGGTAAGTAATATAACATCACCTAATCTAGAAAAAATGTTGTACAACTAATTTATTCTTATTAACCTTTCTTCCATAAACTCATAAACACATTAATGTCTCCCACACTCTTTCCTTAGTTGTACCAAGGACCATATCAGTATTTGTATAATGGACATTTATTCTTGCCAACGTTGCCTTCATCCTGTTTACATGTATAAAAGTAACACAAATCCAATCTAAATTAAAAGAAGTTAACACTTGCACCCCCCCTCTTCAACTGTTATTTCATTTATAATTTAAAATTTAAATTCTAATACCAAACTGTCACGCCCTTAAATTAGAGTACATAATTTAAGGTATTATAAAATAATTTAAAAACTGGTGGTGTGTGCTTATAAAAATTTCGATAGAGTTTTCTTTACATTATAGGCACTCAAAAAATTCAAACCTGTAAAATTTTTATTTTTTGTAATACTTCTTGAAACCCAAACTATCACAATAATAAATTCATCAAAATTGGAGATTTTAACACCTATAATAACAAAACATAATACATTTTTCTTATTTAATATACACAATATCTAGGATAATTATAATTTTTTTTAATAAACACACTATACACAATAAAATATTTTTTCAAAATATATCTAACTAAAGAATAATATTTCTTCTATATCTATTTAGACTTTAGTTGTCCTAAAAGAAAAATTTAAAAAGTAAGTTGTGAGTCAAAGCCTAGTATATAATCACATATAAAAGAGAGTTTCAAAAAAATAACTATTCATTGTTATACTTCTAATTATTTTTCTCATCAATAAGTATGACAAAATAATAAAGCAATTTATCTATTACTAGGTGCCACACATAGTTTTGGAGTACTATTTTTAATGACTACCGTCTAAAAAATATATAGTCTACATACTTTTGAGTTTTTTACTTAAATACTGCCACCCATAATTTTAATTTATAGGTTTTGATTGTGGAAATAAAATTGCATCTATAATCCTTAATGCTAAATAATGACCTATACTATTTCATAATCCAAGCACATATAATAATAAAAAAATAATTTATTCATATTATTTCAACAACCTTTAAACATTGGAAGCTTAAATTAATCATAGTATCATGATTAAGTTTTTTAAAATTTTATAATAAAATTAACAAAATAGTAACATATTATTTGAATGTTAATCACCAAAAACCATTCTTCCAACAGAAATATTAACATTTCTAAAATGTAAGGATACAATACTTTTCAACAATTACTTTAAAATAAAATATTTACATATTTTAAATAAATTTATTTTATATTTACAATAATATATGAGTGTAAAATCTTACTTTTTAAATTTTAAAATAATAAATTACTCAATTATATATAAATTATCTATTTAAACCAAAATAGGTCAGCTCCACTATAACTTCATTGGCTTCTCTTCTTTTACACTATCACCACTCAATATCATTTTATGAAATAAAAGTATTATTACTAAGAAGAATTTACAACTTAGATGGCTGATATTGAATATAAATTAATCCTAAACCGAAAACAAAAATTTTTTTTATTTTAAAAATTGATACTTAATATAATGAACCAAAAATATTTTTTTTAATATAAGTAGATAGGCCTTCTTAATTTATAAAATAAAATAAAATTCTACAAATTTTGTATTTTCATTTTTAACTAAAAATTTTAACTATTTTCATCCAATCTTATGGTGATTTCTAACAAAAAATTTTTAGGAAATTTATCAAATTCCATCTATAACTTATTGATTATAAATTCAAGAAATCGAAAGAATTGAATTTCCAAATTTCCAATCTACCAAATAAAAACTAAATACTTCATTCAATTTCATCACTTTCTTTCCTCTTTCCTAAAATAAAGCTAAAAAAATGATTTCACCTAAAAATTTTTTCTTTCTCTTCTTTTTCTTTTTTTCCTTTTTTTTTCCTTCTTTCTTTTCTTCTCTTTTTCTTCCTCTTCTTTTTCTTTTTCTTCTTTTTTTTTTCTTTCTTTTCTTCTCTTTCTTCTTCTTCTTTTTCTTTTCTCATCCCAATTCTTTTAAATTCTTCTTCTTTGTTCTTCATTTGACAAAAAAGACTTATCTGCACATACTTAAATTTGTAAATATGTGAGCCAAAATACATAGACCAAAGAAATAGGTTTATTTGACATTTGGGCTTTTTAAAAAAACTTAAGCTTGACTATTACAGAAACATGAATGGAGTGAAGTGTTGTCCTTGAGTGTAAATACATGAAGATTATGAGAATTTTTTTCTAGTATTTTTCTTGATAGCTTATTAAAATATCAAATAAAAGTAACTCAACACTAAAATTGAGAATTTATTCCAATGTTACAAGCCATACAATAGTAATTTGAGTAATGGATGTTGTTTTTGGGGAGATTAAGGATATAATAGATTGACAAAATAAAGTAACGGTTAGCATATAAAGTGGACAATCTAATAGAAAGCCTATTGAAGGTAGACAAAATAGATTTACACATGTTCCTTTAAATACATTCAAGGTTAAAAATGAGCTTAAAAATGAGAATGAGGATAGTCAAGAGTCTGAAGTTGAAATGAGTAGATTTAGAACTAAAGAAAGTAAACGTGAAAGGGAACTTAAAAAAGACCAACGGAGTCAAGATGAGGTAGATAAGAATCTGGGAACATTAAAATAAAAATATCATCATTTCAAGGTAAAAATGATCCCAAGACTTATTTAAAATAAGAAAAAAAAATTGAGTTAATTTTTTATTATCATAACTATTTTGAGTAAAAAAAAAGTAAAGCTAGTAATGATTGAATTCATTAACTATACTATTATTTCGTAGAATCAGTTAGTGACTAATTAAAGAAAAAATTATAAGAGACTTATAAATACATGAAATGAACTAAAAGCTTTCATAAAGAAGAGATTCATACTAGCTACTATTATAGAGACTTTTATCAAAAATTTCAAAGCCTTATATAAGGTTTTAGAAGTATAAAGTATTATCACAAGAAAATAGAGGTTGATATGATTAAAGCAAACGTTAAAGGGGATAGAGAGACCACAAAGGCTAGGTTTTTGAATACTTTAAATAAGGACATAGTTAATATAGTTAAGCTACAGTATTATGTAAAGTTAGAGGATGCAATGCACATGGATATGAAGGTAGAGAGGCAATTGAAGAGAAAGGGAACGATCAAGTGTCCTTTGAGTTCTACTCCTCCTTGGAAACTACAATGGGGTAGTAATCATAAAAATAATATGGTTGTTTCAAAAGGTAAGATCAAACTAACTAAGAAAAAAGAAGAGTAACTAGCAAATATCTTTTAAAGATAGAAACATTAAATATTTTAAATGTTTGAGTTATGACACATCGCTTCATAATATACAAATAAAAGAATAATGATTATGTGCGACAATTGAAAAATGATAATTGAGAATGATAGTGATAGTGGTAGTGATGAAATGCCTAAGGTAATTGATGTTAGTGATAATGATAGAGTAAAGTATCTTATAAAAGGTGAATATCTTATTACGAGGTGTACTTTTAATGTATAAATTAAGGTAGATGATATAGAATAGCAAAGAAAGAATAAATTTTATACTCGATACTATTTTAACAACAAAGTATGTAATATAATCATAGATGGAGGAGGTGCAACAGTACCTGTTGAAAAATTAAGTTTGCCTTTATTAAAACATTTTAGATCTTATAAATTATAATGGTTGAAATAAAGTGGGCAGGTCAAAGTTAATAAGCAAGTCTTAGTGTACTTTGCCATTGGGAGGAATAGTGATAATGTGCTTTATGATGTGATTCCTATGCATACTATTATATTTTATAGGAAGACCATAGCAGTATGATAGAAAAGTGACACATGATGGGTTTAAAAAAAAGTACGATTTTGATTGAGATGAAAAATCAGTTACACTTATTTCTTTAACTCTAGAACAAATCTATGAGGACCAAATAAAGTTGAAAGATGAGGTTGAATAAAAAATAAAGAATAAGGTCGAAATACGAAGAAAGAAAAAGAGAGAGAAATATAAAAGTAAGGCCAAAGCCTCAAGGAAAAGAGAAAATAAGAAAGAAAATAGAGATATGGTTGAAAATAATGAAAAGAGAGCAGAGCCACAAGAGGGAAAAGAAAGAGAGCTTGCAGAAATAAAGGGAAAAACAAAAATGAGTCTTTATGTAAAAGAAAACGTAGTTACAGATGCTTTATCCAAGACTTTTGGAAGGGAAAAAGAAAGCAAAATTGGTGAAATCAATCCATGAAAAGGTACGACTTTAGATTGCAAAAAAGCATAAACAATATGCTTTAAAAGCCAATAAAGAAAGGAGACATGTGATTTTTAAATCAGGAGATTGCATTTGGGTTCATATGCAAAAAGAAATATTTCCAACCCACAGAAGATCCAAATTACATTCGAAAAGAGATGGATTATTCTAAATTCTTGAGAAAATTAATAACAATGCATACAAAATGGATCTTTCAAGTGAGTTTAATGTGTCTATTGCTTTTAACATTACCGATCTTTCTCTTTTTGATGTAAGTAATGAGTTGAAGTCAAATCTTCTTGAATAGATGAAAAACAATAAGTACTATAGTAAACTGGTTATCAAAAATCCCTTGCATATTTTAGATGGTCCAATAACAAGATCAAAAGCAAAGAAAATCAAGAAAACAATGTAAGAACTTGTGCAATCCACTTGAGCTGAACTTGCAAGTTTATTTTGTAAAACACCAACATTCAAGATGGGCTTGAAAGATAAGGATATAGTCTTAGTTCATGTTACTCAAATTAAAGAAGAGGTAGCCTAGGATGTGAAAAGCATATGCCATATTAAAGGGCTAGATATTAATAGACTATGCATATTAGGCTTTAATCTCATTTTTATTTTTTTTATGTTTATGTTTTTTTTAATTATTTAGGTTGAACATTATGTAAGTCCTGTGCAAATAGACTTTTGTTTTAGACAAATTAGGGTTTAGTTTTATTTTTTGTCTTTCTTTTCCTAACTACTTGCGATTATTTCTTGATTTAGTCTATATAAAGTGATTTAACGCATTGTAATAAAGAGTTTTTTAGACGTCACTGGCATTTATATTACAAGAATTCAATTTTCTCTTCTTGTTCTTAAATGAACTTTGAATTTATTAAAAAAATAATCTTTTGTGATATTCTTACTTGTAATCTAGGTTGTTAAACAAGTTCTCAACCGATTAGGTTAGTTTAGGACTTAATTTTTTATTTTCTTAAATGTATATCAATTTGATTGTGGGCTCTAAAACTTTTAATCTACGGATTCACATCAATATGCTTTCTCTATGATTTTTCTTTTTGATTTTATTACTAATTCTTATTTTGATTTTATTACTAATTCTTATGAATATTCCCATGAAATTAACGATAAAGTGAGACGGAGACTAAAAATAATATTCATAAGATATGGATGATCGAAGTGTTATTATGTCAAAATGGCAGGCAAGTGACCACGATTTCCCGGATAGGAAATCTTAGGTGGACTCGGGTGCAGTCTTGCAGTCAATTGGACACGCGGCGACTGAAGAGGATTCTCAAGTCAATTCTTTTCCTTCGACCTACCAACCTAACTAGTTGAGCCTAAAATAATATCTCGCGACTCTGTTAAAGTAGAAAAATAAGATACGAAAGATTACTCATCAATATCAGTTATGGAAAATGTGCTGATATTGGATCCCGCAGTCAGTCACTTGTCAACTTTATGTATTAGATCCTCATTTGAATACATAAAGATTAAAATGGGATGATTGAAGTTAATCCAAGTATATGATATGATTGATTATCTAATTGTTTTTCTATGAATTATGTTAAAAAAAAATTGAAAAAAGAAGTCAATTTTCTCACATTGCAATCAACTTGGCAATGGACCCTGGTGAGCGTTCCACGTTTCAATAATCACATTCTTTCCTTTTTAACTAAAATTTTTGCTGAATTCATTCTTGGCAAGCCACCACCGAACGCGTCGTGATCCTGTAACCTTCCGATATTTGAGCTGGAAAACGTACAAACACCCAGCAATACACAACTCTCCGCTCCTACTTCCTTCCCAGTCGCCGCTCTAAACCTAAAACCCCATTATTTTATGTTTATTTACGGTTTCGATACTTTCCTTGTCGATGTCATAAACCAAATTTCTTTTAACCAAATTCTCTGCTAACAATAATTATACTAGTCAAAAACTTCATGCACTACCGCTACCACAGGCCATCTTTGTGGACTTTTTTTTCAGTGGTAAATTGATCAGACGATCATCAAGCCTCCTGCTTTGGAGAGATGAAGAACGAAGAGCAAGCAATGTCTCTGTTCGGAATCTCTCTCTCTCATCGTCCGAAGTGGCAACAATTCCTCATTTGCTCTTCTGGGTTCTTCTTTGGTTACCTTGTTAACGGCATTTGTGAGGTTTGTTATACTTGTTTTTATTTTTCTGTCAAAGTTTTTTTATTTCACATTTCTTTAAGGTTCAATTTTTAGTTTTTCTGCGGTTTGATGCTTTTTGTTCATTTGATTCTGTTGCGTATTTTTTTAATGGGTTATGTTTTTTATCGTGACTTTTTCATCTTGCATGCGTTTGATTTTGCCTCCTTGCTCCCTGTTTGGCAACTCGGAAAATTTGGGAAAACAAAAGAAATGAATTGTTATTTCTGTGTTATTAGTCCGCTGTTTTATTGGTCTGAATTCGTATATCGACGCCATGTTTTGAATACTAAAGAATTGCTTGTTAATCTTTGGTTTAGAATTACATTATACAATTAAATCAATTCCTTTTGTTTTCGCATCATTGGCCCTTTCCTGATTTCAGGAATATGTGTACAATCGGCTTCAGTTCAGGTATATTATTCTTAACAGTGATGTTAATTGGACATATTTATGTTACATTTTCCTTTTTGTTTACTTTAATGGTTTGATTTCCAGCTATGGATGGTATTTCACTTTTGTGCAAGGATTTGTGTACTTGTTACTCATATACTCGCTAGGCTTCACCACCAAGCAAATGGTGAACCCATGGAAAACGTATGTGAAACTCTCTGCGGTATTAATGGGTTCTCATGGATTAACCAAGGGCTCCTTGGCCTTTCTTAACTATCCGGCACAAATCATGTTCAAATCCACGAAGGTAAATACAGATGAAGACTTAAATTTTGTGAATTGTCTGTCCTTTTGAAAGTGTAAACCTTTCTTTTGCTGAATGAAATTCACAATGTTTCTTGCAGTAATTTAATTTTTGTACCGTACTCTATTATTGAAAATGATATTTTTCATTAAACTCTTTGCATTCTTGTGCAATTGGAAACATGTAATTTTGATGACTTGTTTTTTTCTTTTCTCTGATAAGAGCTCCTATGATTTGAGAATTTAGGTACTGCCGGTCATGGTAATGGGTGCCTTCATTCCTGGCTTGCGAAGGAAGTATCCGATTCATGAATACATCTCTGCTCTGCTTCTAGTCATTGGTCTGATCCTTTTCACTTTGGCAGATGCGCAAACTTCTCCAAATTTTAACATAATTGGTGTCCTAATGATTTTGGGTGCTTTAGTTATGGATTCATTTCTGGGTAATCTGCAAGAAGAAATTTTTACCCTGAGTCCTGACACAACACAGGTGATCAACATTCTTTTCAGCTGGTGTATGAATGCAAAACTATATTATGTGAAAGAAACTCCCTGTTTTTCTTGTCATTGATTTCTTTTCTATTTTTATGGCAGTTGGAAATGCTGTTCTGCTCAACAATAGTTGGGTTGCCTTTCTTACTCGTGCCCATGATTCTAACCGGAGAGCTCTTTAGGGCCTGGAATTCATGTTCAGAAGTAAAGAACATTGCCTTTGAATATATTAATTCATTTTTCCTCCTAATTTGCATTTTTTTTTCCTTTTCTTCTGTTGCACCTTTTTTTTGCAAAAGAGAACTTTTCTCTTTGCAAATCTAATACTAAAGGTATCAGCTTAGGAAAATAATTATCATGCCTGCAATGCTGGCCTTAATGAACTTTGTTGGAAAAGTGAATGTTCTGGTTGAATGTCAACTATAGTAGTTTATTAACGCTGAATACTATTCCCCCAACTTGGTCAAGTAGGAATATTTTCTACCCTAAGTCTAGATGCTGGGAATGGACCTAACAAATTAACTTTTTTAATCAATAAATCATAAATTATCCTGTTGGGCCAAGTGAGGTGCTCCTTTGGCCAGCAGATGCATAGAAATTTTATGTTACCAAACTCTGAGGATGGTCCATGATGTTTATTTTGAATGATGTAGTTGGTTTTTTTTTTTGGAAAAAAAAAATGAACAGAAACTGTACTGATTGCTTGTATCTTGTCTCTCTGTTTATGTTTTGATACTCATATATCCATTGTTACACAGATGAGATTGTAATCAAAGTATAGTAAAATCAATACATCTACACTGCCATTGTTTTTGCCTTTTGACTGTTCTAAACTCCAGGTTTTATTTAATACAATAATTTGGTTTTTGTCTTCAGTAATAATGGTAATATTTCTTGCGATGAATTGCAGCATCTATACGTGTATGGGGTGTTAATATTTGAAGCCATGGCCACATTTGTGGGTCAAGTGTCTGTTTTGTCCCTCATTGCCATCTTTGGGGCTGCTACAACTGCAATGGTAAATTTATTTCTTACCTCTGTAAACTAAATATCTACTTGTTTGTATAATTTCCTTTCGAGTAAGTTTCACTTAAAAATCTTGTTGCAAATGTCACTGCTTGTTTATAGGATTTGGAATGCAAAAGGTTGTATTGTTCTATGAACGCATCCTAACCACTTCATCTTTTTTCCCCTTAAAGTTACTGATGATATTTTTGTGTTATTGATAGTACTCTTTACATATTAGGTTCAAACAGTGGCTTTAATATTCCCAAAGAAGTATTTAAAAAGTCATAAGAAATGCCAACACTAGATATTGTGCTCTCATGTTTACATTTTTATCAGATACATGCATTTAATTGGTGGGTTTTGGTTTTGCTTTTCCTTGCAGATAACAACTGCAAGAAAGGCAGTCACACTTCTGCTTTCATACTTGATATTTACAAAGCCCATAACTGAAGAGCACGGAACAGGGCTGCTGCTCATTGCCATGGGAATCATATTGAAGATGTTGCCAGAAAATAAAGGCCCCACTAAGAGTCCAAACTCACATGCTGTTGCCAAGCGCAAAATGTCCCATGTCAAAGAAGAGAAAAGCTTGGTGCAAAAAACTGGAGAGGATGAAGAGAAAAGACCCCTAGTGTAAATTTTAGGATTTGACCTTTTCGTTTTTCAAATTATTTCTTTAGGCTTCTAGCACACTCAACTCAGGGCTTATAAGTAGTAAGAATGTCAATGAAGAAGAAGAAGAAGAAGAAGAATAGAGGTAGTAACAGCATAGAGGCAATAACAGTTTTTTCTGTTGTAAAGTCGTCTATGGAAAATTGTTCAACATTCTTTGAATATCTAGAAAACTTAAATTAATTACAGCAACCACTTGGATCGAAGAAAGTTAGCCAATGTAAACACCATTGGTATTTTCTGTTTAATGCTAGACACCAGGGGGAGTGTTTCCACATGTTGGGAGATCCAGCTATGTTCAGAAAACAGAGTTGATGACTCCACATGGTGAGAGAAGAGATCTTGACAACTTTGCTCTAAAAGTGGAGGAATAAGTGCAATGATGTTAAGAACAATGTCACGTTTAGAATTTATGGAATTTCTGCAGGAATTAAATGAAACTATCAACAATAAGGGTGGAGTAAGATTTATATTTAAAAAAATACTAGCACAGTAAAAATGGGCTTCCCTTTTTTCTGCATCGATGTTTTCTCTGTCTTTATTCTGAATATCTATTTTATTTTTATTTTTTTAAAATTTTGCCCGGAAATATTTATAGGATGTGATATTTCTCAAAATATTTTGTGTAATAACACAGATAAAAAATATCCATTAATTTAAGAAATCTCTTGTATCATATATATTTTATTTTATTTTATTTTTTGTACTTTCAGAAAATGTCAAAAATATTATTAATAGATATTTATCCTTTATAAAATATTTAAGAAACTTCAAATACAAATATCTGTTGATGTTAAATATGTTTTTTTAAATATTATTTGTTCTTTTTTAGATTAAGATTGTTTATGAAATATTACCAGCAAATTATTTTTATAACATGACAAGTTTTAAGAACTCTGTACCAAATAATATTAAAGAATTCATAAAAAAATATAAGAGCACAAATTTATATTTTTGAAAAAAAAAAAAAAGAAAAAGAGTAAAGAAAGTTTCATATATATCTTATATATTTTGAAAACCATCTTCTATCTTTATTTATAGACATGCATATAATTTTTTATAAGACATCTATCTATCTGTATGAAATTCAATCAAAAAGGTAAAATAATACCTTTGAAGAATCGTGACTGTTTAGCCAAGGTCGTATTCTTGAAAATCGGTATTGCAACTCTCTGTATAAAGCCTTCGTACAATGAAAATATGAGTACTGGGCATTGCGATCTTGAGAGACTAACACCGCAACCTTAAGAGGCTGGAGCTGCGGCCTTGAGAGGTTGGGGCCACAACGCTAAGGTTTCTGCCTTGACTTCCCATTTTCGCGCTTTCGGGCACAGCAGCTTAAAATACGGAGTGTAACGGAAGTACACGGTTGAATAAAAAGAGGGTATCTAAAAGTTTACAAAAAATAGATACTGCACACTCTTTTAACTATATCTTTTGAGCAAAACACTGTCACTTAATTCCTAATAAATAATATTAAAATTAAATTTATTTTAATTATGATATCTCGTCAAATACTTACTCATAAAAATGTATTTATAAAAAATTTATAAATTTAAAAATAAAATAAAATAGATATACAAAAAATCTCACTGTAAATTACATGATTTGAATAAAAAAGATTGTATTAAAATTTTATATTAAATAATAATAAAATATTTTTAAATTTTATAAAAATAAATATTACACTCATTTTACTAAACATATCTTAAAAAAAGAAGATGCCTCCTGTCACGAGGCACCGGCCCAAGGTTATTGCCGTGATCATACACATGCCTGCATAATCTTACTTTCATTCTTCGTTTATAGCTTCTATTTTGGCATGTTTTCCATGCAAAATTTTAATTGTTCCAGGCATAATTCTTCGTGCATAATTATTCTACTTCTTCGTACATAATTATATATATAAACATATTCAAACTTTCTGTCTTTCATAATTTATAATTGAACAAATTCAACAATAACTATTGAAAATTTACTTTTTGTTTTAAAAAAAATAATTAATAAATAAAAATTTAAAATAGAGGTAATAAATGAATTGGACCAGTATAAAAAATATGAATCATTATAAGAAAATAATGAACTAACGGAACACAACTCTCTGATTTAAGATACAAAAGTCTACTCAACGAATTAAAAGAAAAATATTTAAAATATAATAATAATAATAATAATAATAATAATAATAATAATTTTATTGAATAATTTGCACAAATTTAAAAAATTAAAATTAAAAACAAGACCAACTCATGATTGATTTTAGCACGACACAAGTTACTTTTAAAATTAGGCATGGCAAGAAATCTGAAGATAAACTTTACGAAGCACACAACTTTTCGTTGTTAAATCAGTTTCAAACCCATATTCAAAATGGGCCTGGGGTTCCATGAGAGTGGGCAACTCTAGTAGACAATCAGAACACCCGTGGCCGATGTGGATGTTACCAACCATGATGGCGGGCCCCTTCATCCAACGGACCCAATTGAAAGTTTAGTTCCCCACCTGATCCAACGGTCAACGCTCTCCCGGTTTTAATTAATTTATTTCCCAGATTAGAAAATCTAAACCCCCACTCCCCTCTTTTTTCGTGTATCAGTGCCCTCAAACCTAAGCGAAACCAAAATTCAAACCAAAACCCTAATTTTATACGTTGCAGAGTTATTATTATTATTATTATTTTTATTTTGAAAAAAAAATCATCGCTTACACAAAATAAGTAATAAATCATGAAAGGCACGAAGCGTCCCGCGGTGTCGGAATCCGCCCCGGACACGAACGACTCCGCTGTAAGTTATTTAGTGTTACCTTTTCCTATCTGTTGAAACTACGAGGCTTGAGAGCAATTAATTTCTGCTAAGCTAAGCTTTTCTGAGTTTTTTTGCTAAATATATTTGAAATTTTAAATTTAAAACATTGTTTAATTACCTGGCTTATTCATTACGATTAGTACGTGGCTGCTGGTTTTTTAGTTTATTTGATATTTTTTTTAAAACATGAATTCAGAAAAGTTTTAAAATTTTCAATGTATTTTGCCTTAGCTTACTTTAGCTGGATGCTTGTGGAGGTAACATGATGAATGTCATTGTTTGAGTCCATTTTATGGATTTTTACGACCATGTGAAACTTGGGTGTTTATTGTTTTGTGATGATTTTAGGTTCTATCGATTTGAGCCTTTTAGCTTATGTTGGAATTGTCTGTGGCATTTAGAACCGTGAGACAATTCCATTTATGCGGATTGTGTTTTCGTCTATTTTACTACAGACAAAATCACAAGGAAGCATTATATAGCGGAGGTTATAATGTTATTTAAATTAAAAGTTTAATGAGAGCTATTAGTATTTTTACTAGTTCAAATGTTATCTTGTTGCTATACCCTGCAATTCTGTCTTCAACCAGTCACTGCAAATTGGCTAAAAAGCAGTGTAGAGTTTGAGGAGATCTAAAATTTTAGCTTTTTGCAATCTTAGTAACTAATGCCCTTTGAAATTCTAACAGTTCTGTGAAATGACATTGAGATGCTATCATGAGTTTATTTTGGGTGCATGTATTGCAAGTTTCTGATCTATTAGTTATAGTGTGAAAACTTATTGTAAAATTTTCAACTATGATGCAGTTACGGAATAAAAGAATAATGGCAGGATCCCTGTTTGATGTTCACAGAGCAGAGCCATCTCAACAGAAGTCAATGGCAACACCACCATTGGATAAGCGACGGGCTGAGTCATCACGACAGCATGTGAGAGCTCTCAACACCCAATTTGCAAGGTCTATCTCCTTATTTCCTTTCTTTCCCTATTTCATTAACTGTACTTCCATTGTCTGGTATGTGACATCACATTTTCTCTTTGTACTGCTGGTATTGGCTGGTTCATGTTTCTGCTTGTTATTACTAACTGTCTCAATCTAATTTGTTGTTTAGATTGTCATATATTATCATAGTTGAACTAGTTATGTCGTACGTACTGAAGTTGGTATAGTATTTAATACATATTTTTTGTTTTTAGTAATGCTAGACATCAGGAAAAGTGCATTCCAAATGATGTGACATTCATCGTGTGGATGGTTGAAATGTGTAATAAAGGATTTTGAAAATTATAAAAGTTCATTAGATAATAGATGAATGTCACCTCCCCTTCCACATCATATGGGATACAATTTTTGGGATAAATTTGGAAATGTTTAGTACTAATATCCTTGCTTTTGTCAATAAATTATGACCTTTGTTATATTAATATCTCTTGCCCCCTTAATTATGGTGTATTGAAATCTGTGTAAAATTTAATATATTCATACATTTTTTTTTTTTGGCTGTGAATAGTTGGGTTCAGGCACAGTTGAAGAATCACCCTGATGAACTTTGGGAAGATGGTGTCCAAGACTACTTAGCTCATGCTTCAAACATCAGGGTAATTTCTAGCAACTTTAACATATTTGAAAAACGTTTTTTGTTGTCTATACCATTTGTTTGCAGACTGAATTGGTATCCAACTGCAAAATCTGAACAGAATAAAGCTTGTATGGATAGCAAGTAAAATGTAAGGATTGTCAAAATGATAAGCAATATAACTTAGATTGGATTTGCACAGCTTAGGTATTTTTTTCAGTAAAACATTAAAATTTAGTCTACCTTGTTGAGGGAAATTGTCACTCCGGATGCACATTATTGTTCATAAAAATTAGCCTTTAATCAATACTCTGTTAGTTTTATCCATATATGATAATGTAAATTCATGACAATTATGTTTGATTTGCTAACTCCATCGGCATTTGCCATTGAGCCACTTGTGCAGGAGAAGTTCAGTGATGTTGTCGACTGGCTTAAAGCAAATGTGGTAAAAGTAGGAAATACATCTGCTTCTGAACCTCATACTACTGAAAAGAATTTGGCACCTGACATCAAGAATAATGATGTAAAATTATATCAGGATAAAACATTTACTCCAGCTACTACAACTACAAGCTTTGCAACTTCAGGGAGCTCTGGACTATTCTCCAGCAGTGCGGCTTCTTCAGGGAGCTCTGGACAATTCTCCAATGCAGCTTCTGGGAGCTCTGGACTATTCTCCAGTAATGCAACTTCAGGAAGTTCTGGACTATTTTCCTACAATGCAGCTTTGGGGAACTCTGGACTATTCTCCAGCAATGCAACTTCAGGGAGTTCTGGAGGATTCAATAATAGTGCATCTTCATGGAGCTCTGGAGCATTCTCCAACAATGTTTTCTTTGGTAGGTGGGACTAGTGCATTTGTATCTGTAAGATGTTAAGTGGAGAATGTCTGCTATAGAATATGTTAAAATTTACTTTTATTTCTAAAATGTTATGGAAGGGCGTTTTAACTTGGATTATAATAGTGGAAACATTTATAATAGGAGTTATTTAGAATGTGTGATAAAAGTGTGGGCCACAAGGGCTGTACCTAGGAAATCTCTGAAGCCTAAACCATATACCTTAGCTAAACCTCAGTGTCTGACATAGAAGCAACGGTCATCAAAAGATCATGCATGGAAATGATCTTAATCTGAATCTTTGAAAGGACACACTTTTTATGATGAACTGATCTCTCTATTATGCACTTGGCTATTTGCCTTCTGTGTTTGATAAACACTAGATTAGAACTGGACAGATAATTTTGCAATATGTGATTGTTAATTTTGACAGATATAAAAGAAGTAATTAGATATTTATAATAGAAGATTGATTTTTGAGTATCTAGTGTATGAGTCTACTTGTGAGAGACATGTAGTTTCTGATGTGCTAGTTTCATATTTTTGTGCCAGGAAATCAAAGTTCACATCCCAAAAACCATAATGCTTCAAATGTTGTGGATGATGGTGAGGAGACGATTTTTATTTATTTATTTATTTATTTATTTATATTTGCTCGTTGATTTATTTTAATCCTTTACTTTATTAAACCTTTTGGTCATTTTTCATGTTCACTTGCATGATAAATTTCAATTCATCTTATTCTGCTTGTAAGTTTGCTAATGCACCTAATATTTGTGCTGTTTGAGTTGTTTATATCAAAATGATTATGCCAAGGAAAGTGCTGAGTTTTTGGCATGGGATCAAAACAGCAGATTTATGAACAAAGCTTTATTATTGGGTTCTTTTTTTTTTTGCCGTTTAGGCGCATTGCCTTAGGTTTTAGATAAATGACATAATTGAAGTTCATGCCTATGTGAACTGCTATTCCTCTGGAACTGATATCAATTGTAGAATATATTTTTTCCATACGCATATGATTCGATTTTCTGGTTCAGGGATCTCAGTTTTGGAATGTCTGTTTTTATTTGTTCATATGCACTGGTTTGATGGTCCTTTTTCACTGTGAAAGCTTGTACATAGTTTGCAGTTTGCCCACACTACTTTTATCAGCCATATTTGAAGAACCAAGAAGTCTTTAATGCTCTGATGTATTTTGCCAGATAGATAATTTTAAAATATTTCTTTGTGACCTGGAATTTCTTTTCCCATTCCCATGCATATTTAATGCCTTCTTTTTGGATCATCAGAAGATGAATTACCACAGCCTGGCAGCCCATCTGTGAAGAAGTCTGAAGAGAAAGGCATTATTGTAGTCCATGAAGTAAAGTGCAAACTTTATGTCAAGGTATTTGTTTGAGAAACCCTATAGAATGTTATGCTTTGAATAATCTGATACATGGTGCTTATTGTGAATCTGATGCTGTCAGTAGTTAATCTTTTACCTTCTTTATTGTTAATAATCTCTCTCTCTCTCTCTCTCTCTTGTTTTTATAATGATTGATATGTTCAGTCAAGTGATCCTGCTGATAAAGATGCATGGAAAGATAAAGGCACGGGGCATCTTTCCATTAAATGCAAAGAGGGCGTCAGCACGGGTACAAAAGAGTCCAAACCGACAATTCTTGTTCGAAATGATGTATGTTTCTTGATGGTACTTTTTTTTTTTAATTTAGTTTGAAATCTTGTTCATTTAATTAAATTTTTGCTGCTGCATTTTATTCTGTGTTTTCCACTGTTTTAAGTTTAAGAGTGCAGAGAGTAAAATCCAAAATTTTTTGTATTTTATGGCTTGAGGAATTGTATAGGATGTCCATTGATTAAAACTTGATGGTTCTCAATTTAGTTCTTTTTAGGCTTTATTGAAGCCCCAGACATCTAGTGGAGTCAAAATTGCTCTGTTACATCACCCGTTGTTTTTATTTTAAATTGGAGGAACATTGAGAGTCATCTCATTAAGTGATGAATTGGAAGGGAGAAATTGAATTTTTATGAAAGAGTTCTGTGTTTGCATGATATTGTTGGTAGAGAATACTGAAATGGAGTGGTCATCAGTCAACAGCTTAAAATAATGTCTCTCCTGAAGCATCCTTTTTTTGGAGAATTCATCACACTGACAACAATAACGAAAATGGCAGTCTGCCTCTAGATTGGATTTTGATATTTCAGTTCAATATTCCTCATATACAATTTGATTTTAAAATGTTTTTATTCTACTACTAAGTGCCTATCTTTTGCTCAATAACTATGTATTGTTATTGGCAATGTATATTTCCTTTTGAAAAAATGTCTCTTTAAGCTTATTCTCCTGACCAGTGCTGTCATTGCCCCTGTTTATGAAATATTTTTATGACTCTCACTCTGGTAATTTTTTTTTTTTATTTTCAATTCAATATTCCATGCATGATCTTTAGTTTTAATACATTTGTTTCCACTTTCCCTAACCTTTATCACTTGTGGCAGGTGGGAAAGGTGCTGCTTAATGCATTGCTGTATCCGGGAATCAAGACAAATTTACAAAAGAATTCTCTTGTTGCGATATTTCATACTTCGGTAAAACATATTAATGTCAACATTTTCAGTTTTATTTTAAGTTGTTTCAGCTGGTTGGTTAAGCTGCAACAGGCAAACTTATATGTATGCCATTACAAGGCTCCTTATGCTGATTAGGATTGAACATCAAGGCCCCAAAGTACCTTTATTTTGTATTAACAGACTGGGTACTCTCATATGGGACCAGTTGTCCTGAAAGTACTTCCTGAAGCATTGTGTGTATCATATCATGCATTTATGGTTAATAACTTCCTCTGGGTTTTGCAGGCCGATGACGCCGGAGCTGGCAATAATGGTAGTGCTGTAGCACGTACCTTTTTAATCAGGACAAAAACAGAGGAGGATCGAAATAAGCTTGCAACGGCAATCCAAGAATACGCACCTGCATTGTGAGAGTAGCTGTAGGTGATATTGTCCTGTTATGTTACTTTGAACTCAAAAAAGAACAAAAAGGAAAAAAAAATGTAATGGTTATGGCTGAATGAATGACATCTTTCGTTGCTGTTATTTAAGTCTTGCAAAGTCTGAAGTGAGGCCTCCGTTTTTGTGTTTGGGCAGAGAAAACGAACAAGTCAAGATTCATGGAATTATTGTATGTTTAAGAGGGCTATAGTGCTTGTACCATAAGAGCATGGTAACAAGTGATTAACGTTTGCCAGAATAATTTTAAATTAGCTGTTATTATTTTCCCCTTTAAATTGTTGCATGCTTCCTCAGAGTGCACAGAGAATAGTATTTATGATAACCAGCTTTTTCTCCTCTTCTTATCTATTTCTTAGTGATTGATTCAGGCCCAAACTATTATGGATAGGGGTTGGATAAAGTCGATTTAAATTTAAAATTTAAATTAATTTAATATTATTAATTTTAATTTTAATAAATTTTATTTAATATAATAAAATTTAAATTAAATTGATTTAAATGAACAATTATTATTAGTTTAAATTATTTATTGGTTTGATTTTAATTTTAAAATATTATTATAATTATAAAATTTAATTATATTATTCAATTATATTTATTTTTAAGTTCAGAAAATAAATTTATGCTTACATTAAAATATATATATTTCTAGGTTTAAAATATAGATTTAATTATAAATTTTATATTAAATTATATTTATTATTAGAATAAAAAATAATTTCATTCAAAAGTTTATTCATTGAAATGTCAAAAGTAAAATTGTTAGATGTATAATTATATATATATATATATATATATATTTATAATATAAAATAGTTAATAAAAAATTATTAAATATAAAATTTTAAATTTTTTTTTTATATTTATGGAATTGGATAATCAAAACTTAATCTAAAAATTGAGCAAGCTATTGCAGTTTATTTTTTTAAATCAAAATTAATCATATATTTTTAAACTAATTTAAATTTTTCAAATCATCGATTTAGATCCATTCAGTTGGGATGTGCCCACCCCCAATTCTGCGTCAAAAAATTAGTGTGGTGTGAAGAAGCAATCTTTCCGTGCAGTTTTCTACGCCATGTACAATGAACTACCATAGGGTAAAAGATTCTGTAGTGGAAGTCAATTAACTTCTACTACGGGGTAAAAGAAAATTTTCAATCGATGTCGGAGAAATTCACTCGGCATGGCACTTCTTCTCATCAAACAATCATTTAATTATTTGTTAGTTATTTGGGTTGAAGGAAAACAATTTAATAAATTGCGGGTTATTACAAAATTAATGAGTAGAAGATTGGAAAACTATATTTGGAGGATTTCAAAATAAATAATGAAAATTACACCCTCTTCGTTTGCAACTATAAAATATTGAAGATTGGAAAACTTTCTAAAATACAAAAGTGTTAGAAACTGAATTCAGTTTAGTAGCCTCAAGCTAATAATACATTACAAGTATTCTCCAAAGCAGAAAAGCATCATCACTCAAATCACACCACATAACATTAAGCAATACAGGGCAACCTGTGCACCAGAGTTCAGCTTCTTGGATTAACCAATCTCTGCATCACATTCTCATGTATATGATTCTGTCAGTGTCGTGTCCATGTCAGTGTATTCATGCTTGTAAGGCCACAATAGTGATGTGTACATCTGTTTTCTTTTCTAGCGGACAAGTGATGATCTAAGGGACGGGGCTGTAGGGATGTGTGTGCATGATGCCCAACGAATGACTGACTCGGTCACCATGAGATGAAGTTGATCAAGCTCACCAAATTCAATTGTGTGATTCCTTTTACTGTGGATGCCTGAAATCTTTGACCCCGTAGTTCCAGCTCTCCAAACTTCTGTCTTGTTCTCTGTTTCTCCAACCTCACGCTTAACAAGAGGTGTAGAATCCAGCAGTACAAATAGCCTTTCCAAGTTTGATTCTGTATATGCAAAACCCAAATGCTCCCATTAAGAGTTAATGTAGACTTAAAAATCATAATTTGTTAGCTATTTTTCTTAACTAAGAGAAAAGAGTCTGAAACAGTTTGGAAATTGATAGACGTTTAACTTTATTATGAGCACATGAATAATCATTAATGAAATTAGTTCAGTGAAGAAACATAACTTCATAGCATTTTTCTTTTTCAGAGATATAAGCCTTGGGCGCGAGATAGTTAGCTATGTGTCATATTCATCTCAGTTAGTTAATACTTGCTAGAAACTACCATTGCAATCAATGTGATTATGAAGATACAACTCTAAGAGTTTTAAGTGCTTCATCAAAAACAGCTACCATTACTACATGCAATGCCCCCTTTGCTAAAAATGTGGCAAGGAATCATGAGAAAATGGATATACCTCTGTGTTTCTCATCCAGTTTTGACACGACTTTACACCCCAATGCAGCATTTCCTTGCTCTACTGCAGAACCTGAGCTGATGAAACTAAAGCTTGGCATTGATACAATTGGACAAGAAAAGTCTACTGCACTTGATTCGCCACAGCTGCTAAAAGAAAAACCTCCATTTCCAGAGCAAGGAGTATTGTAGTCAACCAGGAAAGTAGAAAATGATGATTTAAAGTAAAAGCAGGTGACTCTCTCAGTTTACTATCACTGAAACTGTAGTCCTGATTCCTGGAGACAAGTGTGGCAGAGAAAGAACCTCCATACACTTCCAGTTGTTTGCACCAAAAATCATCCAGCTGGTTTGGTTCTTGTTCACAATCCTTCATCCCGGAGTGGACTGAAAAGGAAAGTATACTGTTAATGTTAGGAAAAACTTTGAAGAAGAATCTTCTCTGGCATTTGAAGCTTTCTTTCCAATAAAAACCAAACCACATTTGACATGAAGCACTTGGGGGAATTACTTCTATCACCGAATTAATCACTTATGGCAACGAACTGATGACTATCATTGTCTTTTGCTACATATGACCTCATATATTAAAATCATGATTGACAAACACGCAAATTGGACAAGTAGGAAACTATTTATGATGCAAGACACATCTGGTATGGCCTTTACGCAATAGTCTTAATTGCCAAATTTAAGATTCTTGACAACCTCTTTGACTTTATTTACCCAAATATGGCCACATTAGTTAGCTTGCCATAGAAGCCTTTTAAATTGCCACAACTTCAACTTGGAATCCAAAGAACAAAATTAGAGTCTCTTACTGACAAAAATACATAGCTGACTTACCTAGAACCTCAGCTGCAGAAATCCTTTGGGAAGTATCTATGCAAAGCATTCTCATGATCAAGTCCCTGGCAGATACAGATATATGATCCCATGGATCAGTCGGAAACTGGAGATCTGCAGCCCTAACAGCATCAAAAATCTTTGACTTAGTCTTTCCCCAAAAGGGAGGCATTCCACTAAGAAGAATGTATGAGATAACCCCAGCACTCCACACATCAGCAGCTTGATTGTATCCCCCTGCCAGTACCTCGGGGGCTACATAAAATGGACTCCCAACTATCCCATGCAAATTCTGGCCTGTTCAAGTTTGCCCAACATGCTTATAGTAAGAAATCTTGCAAGCTCATTTGAGATTCTAGATATGCAGTAAATGACATAACGAAAGATAGAGGCCTTACCAGCTTTTATATAAGTTGCAAGACCAAAATCTGCTAGTTTAATTGGAGAGGATGAGGATATTGTAGCCAAGAGAATATTTTCTGGCTTTAAATCCCGATGAACAACTCCATTGTCATGGCAATACTTAACCACTTGCATCAGGTGCCTAAAAATAACTTTAGCATCAGTCTCAGAAAACCTCCCATATTTTTCAAGACGGTGAAATAGCTCGCCACCAGCACATAATTCCATAAGAAGATGTACATAATTCTCCTCCTCATAAACTGCTTTAAGATTTACAACATTAGGGTGCACTGATAACCTAGTCATTATTTGAATCTCTAGCTTGACACTACGCCCATCTTCTGCTGTGAATACCCTATCTTTAGCAATCGATTTACAAGCCAAAACCTCACCAGTAAATTTATCTGAGCATTCTCTAATGACCCCAAATTGCCTCCATCCTAATTGCTTTCCAAGAACATAATGATCACTCAAATTTGAATATGGGTTGCATTCAAAATGGTTTCAGTAAGGCTTGGGACCTTATAACAGTTGCAGGATGGCGTTGAAGGATGGCCACTATCTTTACAATTGGCTACGTCCATATCAATAAACCACAATTCTAATTATAAGAAACCACCAATCAGCACCTTGCTTCTAAGTTTCAATACTATCGAATCACCATCTTTCGCGCACAATATCTAGCTCAAAACAATACAGTGAATCAACATCCAAAAGTAGCGTCTTGCATCACCACAACTAAACTCATACCACGGATAGTATTGCTGAACAGAGATGGACCATCCAATTTCCCAAACTACAAAGCTGGAAGTCTTCAATGTTCTCGCCTCTACCACCTAGTGCGCAAATGAAAATTTTCAAACTTCAGATAACTTGTTTAAACCCCATAGTTCTACATTTTCTTGCTTTTTTTTCTCATGGTTTCTTTAAAATATCATTGCTTAAATTTAAGTTAAGGTAAAACATAAACACACATTCCATTTAGTTTTCAACTTCGTCATAGATCCAGAACAGAAAGAAACTTAAAAACAAATCTGAACCTCCTAAAGAAAACAAAAACGCACCCGTACGAGAATTCTCAAACTAAATCTCAAAAGTACAAAAACCTTAAGACAACAAAACTGCCCATAAACTCCCCAATAGTTAAAGAAAGTCAAATACAAAATCCCGAAAGAACCTCAGACGAACAACATCAAATGTACACCGAAAAAACTCGCAAACAAATCTTTAATTAAGAAAACATACGATGCTTCAGAAAAGCACACATTTTTCAGTTACTTAAAAAGAAAGGCCAAGGGAGAGACTGACCAGTTCAACGAATCTGTGAAGAAGAAGACCAACTCGTATCCCCACTGGTCCAAAACCGGTCGTTCATTTTTCACGCTAGTTCAAAAACTCTGAACAACCGGAAGAACCAGCTTTTAGAATTATCATCGTATTATTTTAATGATGCACGATATCTTACACCGCGGCAAGGAAACATCAAGCACAACAGCAAAAGTACAGTTATACCCCGGCCTCGCCACTTGATTCTCACACGTGTCGGTTTGGTAAAGTGGGCCCACAGGTTTAGGCATCTAGATTGCCAAGTCACCCCACATGTGCATGTGGAATTATCATGAGATATGAGCCTACACCATCTATAGTTTGTTTTAAGGAAGCTTCTATTATTATCTTACGTTGTTTGTCCCAAAAAAATAAAATAAACCATATTTTAATGTATTTTACCCCTTTCAAAAGAAAAATAATAAAGAATTATATAGTATTTTTAATGGAAGGGGAAGTGGGACCCGGGAAATGGTCTAAAAGGCGAGGGGGATTATGTCCACCCAGATCTTCAGCTCTCATTCTGCTGAGTGACAGTGGATCCTGATTGATAAGTTTGTTTGCCACGTGGATTGATATGAATGGCTGTGATATTTATTTATTTATATTTTTAAAAGCATTGCACAACAAGACGGGGGGTATGGTGCAGATCAAAATCCCAGCTGGGACCCATGCTGTGTGATTAGCTGTACTTTACAAAAACGAGTGCATTATAATATTCTCACTTTTCTTTTATTTTTTAATAAAAAAATATAAAATAAATGCAACTGATTGTTCTGTGCGCGCGCGTGTTTGTGTGTACCAACCATTTTGTTAGACCGCGTAAATCCTGATTTTGAATAAAGAAACTATTTGACTTCTATCTACTGACCGACAGTCAACTGTATCTCGGTCCATTAATCCCGGCGAGTTATATTCTTACGTGCTGCCAAAGAAAAAGTTTTTTAATGTCTAAATTATTTGTTTATCTTTCTTTTCATTTTAATTGATGAAGAAGTTATGAAGGTTTAATATTTATAAATTAATTGTAAAAATTTAAAATATAATATAATATAATATATTTTTTTGACAACAATACTTTGTTTTTACTATCTATATATATATATTATAAGATTTATTTTTAAAAAAATAATCTGCAAATGTAAACTTTACTCCTTTCTAATTATAATGAGAGTAGAATTCCAATCACATTTCTTTTTTATAAAATTTTATCACTTGATTAATCAAACTATTACCCACAAATAACAAAAAATCACAAATGATAATCAGACAACCAACAATTGTTTTCTTAAAAATTTAATAATATAAACCCTACTTCAGAAAATTACATCAAATTATGTGAACATGTTAGAGTTAATCGTATTTAAATTTTAAATTTTTAAAATTAAATTTTATCAAAATTTATGGCGTGTGATTATAGTTTAATTTTGTGAAAATTTATATGAATTGGTGTTCACAAATAATATAATTTTAAATAAAAATCCTATGCTACAAATAGTTTGTGTTGCAATATTATTTCAACACACTCAATTGTACACATTAAAGTCACTTAGCTATCAGCTTAATGGTATAAGTCACTTAGCTATCAGCTTAATGGTATAAGCGAACCCACTTTTTTCATATTTTTCACAAGGGGGTAAATACAACATGAGATAAATTTTGACGAGACTTGTCCCAAACTTTTGTGAAATTTGAAAGAATTCATATGTAATACTAAGGCTTTCGTGCTTTTTATTTGTAATTTTATAATTATCAAGTAATAAAATTTCATCAAATAAATATAAATGGTCTTAGGCTCCATTATCAACACAGAAACAAGAATTTATGTCTCCTAAAAATATATGTACATAATTATTTGTACTATATTTATGTACACATGCATATATTTGAATATATACACATAAACATGAAATTTAACAAAATGGTTAATGTCACATGCATACCTTTGACAGTGTAACGATAAATTGCACGAACTTTGTGTGGCTTAAAAAATGAGGAAAAAAATTAAAAAAAAAAAAGAGTAAATTTGTAGCTTAGCGAATGAATATGAGTATGAGTATCACAAAATCGCATATCACGTATCATAAATCACATGTTAAAATGTCTATCAAGATATGTATTCATAACCACGCTATCCGATAACTTAAGGGCAAAATCTATCACCTTTAGCGATATTTACCATCATCCAAGAAGGGCTAAAAGAAAATATTGTCATACGTGATGAAATACTTTGTTGCTAGAAAAAGTACAATAATAATCCATATCATACTATTGCGAGATTTATAACACAAATGCACGTGTCGTGAGCAAGTAATATAATGATGAATAAGATTGCTACTAAATTTGTTAAATACCAAAATTATATCAACTTAATCTCATTTAAACAAATGATTATAAAAATAATAGATAGCATAAAAGATTATAAAATCAAAGCATAAATGAAGATTAAATTGCTAGTAAAAGAAAGCCTAGGATTACAATTTCTCCTAACACTTCACTTGAATCTCTCTTTCCCCTCTATGATTAGATAACTTGAATGAGCTATTAACCTAGAGTCCTAATTTATCTACACGCCTCTCTCGATTGTCATGTAAAAATATTTCTCTTAACTAATTAATTATATTCCTATGAGAACTAGATCAAAATAAAATTCATTAAGTCCAAGCTCTATTAATAGTTACACATACCATGCAAATATATTCTTATTTTACATAAAAAACTATATTATAAATAACCAATCAACAAAATCTATGTCATTCTATCTAAGATTAAACATAAAATTCTCTTTTTCAAATTTATAAGGGTTTACAAATTCAATCTCATTGGTGATCAAGCAAAAAGAAACATTAAACACATAATAGAATGAATAATTTAGTTGCAATCAATCATGAATAAAAGAGAGAGAAAATTCATTCAAAATACATGTTAGGTCAAGATACAATCCTAGAAACAAAACTCAATTTATCATGAAAAACCTAAAAAATAACTTCTTATGAAGTTAATAATCAAAGAAATTAAAAAGAATAGATGTAAAGAGAAAATTGATGTAACAATTATGCAACCTTTATACTTTTTGTTTTTGTCTCTTGTTTTGATGCCGTCTTCTCCATTTATTTTTTATTTTTCTTTCTTTTTCTTTTTCCATTTGTCTCCAAAAAGCTCTTTTAAATAAACTTGTAAAGGTTATATTTATATTCCTAAGCAAATAGAGAAATTCTATTTTTATTCTTATTTTTTTCATTTCAGAATGCCAAGCAAGTATATTGAATTATACAAGTATATTTTTATTCTTATTTTTTTCTTCCCAAAGTCACAATGATATACATGCCATGTAAATATATTTCAATTTTATATAAAAATTATGTTATTAACAATCAACTAACCATATCTATGTCATTCTATACGAGAATAAACACAAAATTCTCTTTCTCAAGTTTACTAGAGTTTACAAATTCGATCTCATTTGTGATCAAGTAATAAGAAGCATTAAACATATAATAGAATGAATCATTCAATTGCAATTAATTATGAATAAAAGAGAGAGAGAGAGAGAAAGAATTAATTCAAATTACATGATGGATTTGATTGCAATCTTATGAAGAAAACTTAGTTCATCATGAAAGCCCTAAATACATATTTCCTCATAAAATTAAACATCATATAAAGTATCAAATAAATTAAAAAGAATAGGAGTAAATAGATAATTAGTGTAACAATTATTCAATATTTACACTATTTATTTTTGTCTCTTATTTTGATATCATTTTCTCCTTCTATTTATGGCTCCCTCCCCCCTCCCCCCCCCCCCTTCCCTCCTCCCTTTTTTTGTGTGCGTATGTGTGTCTTCGAAAAGTACTTTTAAATAAACTCAAGCAGGTTCTATTTATATTTATAATCAAAAAAGGCAAATTTTATTTTTTATTCTTTTTTTCTCATTTCATAATTTGCAACTCAGTGTCAAGGTTGGCTTCCTAAAGCTATAGCGCTATACATGCCATGCAAGTATATTCTTATTTTATATGAAATCATGCTATTAATAATCAACCAACCAAATTAATTCTACCTGAGACTAAGCACAAAATTTTTGTTCCCAAGTTTATTAAGCTTTACGAATTCAATCCCATTAGTGATCAAGCAACAAGAAATATTAAACACATAATAGAATGAACAATTCAATTGCAATTAATCATGAATAAAAAAGAGAGAAAGAATTAATTCAAAATTTCATGCTGGGTTAAATTACAATCCTAAAATAAAATTAGTTCACCATGAAAAATCTTAAAAAATAACACCTTACGAAGTTAACATCAAATAGAGAAACAAATAAATTTAAAAGAATAAGAGTAAAGTGAAAATTCATATAACAATTATTCAATCTCTACACTCTTTGTTTTTGTCTTTTGTTTTGATGTCATTTTCTCCTTCTATTTTTGCCTTTTTTCTGTCTCTAATTGGAATAAACTCTCACAGGTTTTATTTACATTTTGAGTCAAAAAAGACAAATTTTATTCATTTTTTTCTCATTTCAAAATTTGCATTAGAGTTGGCTTCTCAAAGCCATGACGCTAGACATGCCATGTAAATATATTTGTATCTTACATTAAAACCTATAATTAACAATCAACAAACTAGATTTATGTCATTCTATTTAAGACTCAACACAAAATTCACTTTTTCTAGTTTATCAGAGTTTACAAATTCAATCTCATTAATGATTAAGTAATAAAAAACATTAAACACATAATAGAATGAATAATTTAGTTACAATTAATCATGAATAAAAGAGAGAGAAAAAGTTAATTTAAACTACTTATTGGGTTCAATTGTATTATTAGAAAGAAAACCTAGTTCATCATGAAAAACCTAAAAAAACTCCTCATAAAATTTAACATCAAACAGAGAATTAAAGAAATGAAAAAGAATATGAGTAAATAAAAATCGATATAACAATTATTTAATATTTACACTTTTTGTTTTCGTCTCTTGCTTTGATGTTGTCTTCCTTTTTTAATTTATTTTCTTTTTGTCTCTAAAAAGCTTTTTTAAATAAATCCTAACGAGTTTTATTTATATTCATATTCAAAAAGGCAAACTCTATTTTTATTATTTTTTCCTCATTTCAAAATTCATAGACGTTAACTATAGTCGTTAAACTTTTAAATAGTTTAAAGCCCAAAAAGTTTAGAATAAACTTACAACTATTTTATAATAAATTTACATGGTCACACTATTAGTCAAATGTAGTGAGAGAATTCATAAATATATAAAATTGTTATACATATTTATGAATTTTTTTAAAGTAATTAAAGAATTTTTCACTACTTTATATTGAAATATAATTTAACATAAATTATATGGTCAAATTAATAATATGAATTATTGATGGAAGTAAGTGCAAATGTGTAATTATTGAATAAATACACTTAAACCCATAAAGTTATACTTAATTATATTTGTTTAAAAGTTAATCAAATATTTTACATTTAAGTACATAAACTTAAATGTATAATATGAAATTTATGACACATATTTACTTTTTAATTAAAAAATGAGAAAAGCTATGAAAATACATAGATATTTTTAAGTATATATATAGGCTTACTTTACCAAATAAAATGTAATGAATTCCATAAACCCTTTACATTTTCTTAAATTTTGCCAAGCATCTCTCTAAACTTTGGTGGTATACATTATTATACTTTCACACAATTGAAGGTATATGCTCGTCATGCTATGCTTAATGTATGATTAAAACTCATCAATGGTGGAATTTTATATATATATATATATATATATATATATATATATATATATATATATATAAGACATGTTTGGTTCGCAATACTTGAATAAACCACCCATTACCTAAACACATGTTAATATGTATTTCAATCCTTTACTTATGCTTCTAATCTATGTGAATAAAAATAAGTAAAAACCTAGTAAAAAATCATAAAGAACTACAATTATTATGCTAAAAGTCTTGAATTATTAGTATAAAACTAAGTCACCAAAGAATCGATTATTGATAACGTAAAGAACAAAGAAACTTTCAAGATCCTTAAGCTTTGTTAAGAGTTTATTTTGGAGAATAGAACATAACTCTTTTATAAGATCACCGATTTTAAAATCACCTATTTTTTCTTTTTCGACAAAACATCTTTCATGAACTTTATATAACTAGGCATTTGTTCGTAAGTTTTAGCAAATAGAATTTTTATATAGAATTTCTTAAACATTTTGAGAAATTTTGAGAATTACTTATCAAGCTTTTGCTTTTGGAAACATTAAGGAAATGATAACAGTGGATTATAAGGAGTGGAATCAATGGAATTAGTTAAAATCTTTTTCTTTTCTTAAAATTTTTTGTTATTAACTTGCTCTCATTACTCTTCACCTATTTTTTTTTCTTGAAGCTGCTTTATAAAAGAACCAAATTTCTCAACACGTACATCTAGCTCTTTTTCACTTCTATGCATAATGGTTTTAACATATTCCTTGCCATTCCTTTTAGAATTAGCTTTACTTCTGCTCAGTAGAGTTCCATGAACATGATTGTTCATAACATTAGCAAGTTGGTCCAATTATATCTTAAAAGTTTAAAGTGACACTACTTGGTTTTGTAAGATAGCATCATTTTTTGTCATATATTAAGCAAATATTTCTTACATTGATGGATTTTTCTCTTAACGTGGAATCTGAGCCTGTGGCAAAAACCGTAAGAAAACATTAGCTTTGCAAAAGTTGCAAGACTTTGGTTGTTTTTCAAATAAATGTTTGGATGATTACTCTAACTTATGTTGTAATTGTTGGAGTATGGATTGTTGTATTGCAAAAAAGTGATCTCATCTAATTCATGAGCACCAACAATTTCCTTAGCATTAGTTTTTCAAAAGGCCAATGATAGTTATTAGCAATTATTTCTTCCAATAACTCATACTCCTTATCAATAGACTTCTCCATCAAAGCTTCTCTTATTATGGCTTCAATAGTTGTTCTTGTTAGGCCTAATAGCACAATGTAAAAAGTTTAGGTTTATAAAACCACTTTAGTAACATGCAAAGACTCTAAATCATATTGCAAAAAAGGCAGGATATTAATATGCATTTTTTTTGTCTTCAATGGTGGAAAATATTTGGCTAAGAATTTTTGAGCCAAATCATCCCAAGTGCTATTGGAATTAGATAGTAATAAACTCAACCAATTTTTTTTCCTTGCCCTGAAATGAAAAAGGAAAAAATCGAGATCTAATAACATCTTCAAAAACTCCATTATACTTGAAAGTATAACAAATCTCTGAGAAATTAACAATATGAGCATTTGGATCATCATAGGCAAACCTCCAAATTACACAAAAATTTGAATCATTGAGATGATCTATGAGTTGATCTCAAAGTTGTTGGCTTAGATAATGGGCCTTCAAATGCTAGAATGTATGTCACTAATAAGACTCATGGCATAACATTTTAGCAATTGTATGATAGTGATTTAAAGGTGGAATTCTTTTCTTAGAAAGTTTTAGTAAGGTTTTTTCAATTTCCTCACCAAAAAAGATAATTTCCAAGCTTTTAACACATTGTATGCAAAAACCAAACATACTTGAGGGGGAAAAAATCCAAAATTTTGAAGTAAGACTAAGATTGATATGTATTGATATTAACAATAACAATAAAAACAACTCCCTAATAACGATGCCAAAAACTTCTTGTGACATTTATGACACAAGTGCATGTAGCATGTACAAATAAATATTAATGAATAGAAATTATTCTCATGAAAAGTTATTACTAAATATGTTAAGTATTAAAATTGTATCAACTGAAGCTTATTTAAACAAATGATTGTAAAAGTGGTAGATAATATAAAAGAAAATAAAATTGAAACATAAATAAAGATTAAATTGCCAATATGAAAAAGTTTAGGATTACAATTTTCCTCTAATATTTCACTTGAATTTCTATTCCACCTATATGATTAGATAATTTGAACAAATTGCTAACTCAGAGTTTTAATTATTTACAAATCTGTCTCAATGGTCATGTAAAAATATCCCTCTAAACTAATTTACTATATTCTTATAAAAATTAGATTAAAATAAAATTTATTAAATTCATACTCCATTAACGATTATACACATTGTATAGGTATATTTTTATCTTACATAAAAATCACGTTGTAAACAATTAGTAAATTAGATCATATGCCATTATTCAAGGCTAAACATAAAATTTTCCTTTTCTTGTTTATTAAGGTTTATCAATTCAATCTCATTGATTATCAAGCAATAAGAAACATTAAACATAAAATTGAATGAATAATTTAGTTGCAATTAATGATAAATCAAAAAAAGTGAGAAAAATCAATTCAAATAATATGTTTAACTCGATTGCAATTTTAAAAGAAAATTTTAGTTTATTAAGAAAAATATAAACAAACTCTTCATGAAATTCAACATCAAATAGACAATCAATAAAAATTGAAAAGAATAGGAGTTAAGAGAAAATAGATGCAACAATTATTTAGTCTTTTGATACTTTAATTTTGTCTATTATTTTGATGTCATCTTCTCTTTCTTGTATCTAGCCCTTTTTTTTTTTTTTGTTTATAAAATGCTCCCTCAAATAGAACATAACAAGTTCAATTTATATTCCTAGTCAAAAAGGGAAAAATTATTTTTTATTTTTTTTTATTTCAAAATTTATAAACTATTGTCACAGTCTTGGCTTTCTAGAGGTGCGATGCTAATGTTCTACCTTGAAGAATTCGAGATCCATTACACTACTAGATTTTTCATTGTCACAAGATTAGTGTTCTATCCAACATTCTTTTCATAAACTCCAATGTTGTGTGTTGACTATAATTATTATTCTTACTAAAATTCCTAAATTTTCATGAACTCGATCGTGTTTCTATTCAACAAAATAAAAATAATAAAAATAAGTAAAAACTTAATAGATTATCATAAAATATTACAATTATTATGCTTCACATATATATATATATATATAAAATAATAATTTATATAGGACTAAATACTCAGACCTACAATTCAAAACTCTCACATATGCCTTTACAAATTTCAAAAATTGAATATCAAAATTAGAGGACATAGGTATAAGTATGTCTTTGAAAACTAATATCAACAATCAATCACATTATATGCATTTAAACATGTTCTACATATTATATACAAAATAAGATATTATTTTTCATGTGTATATCTTTCTAAAACCATAATCTCGTATCAAATATACTATGGTAATTCTTAAGTCTCGTTTTTCAATTTAAAATACTCATGCATGTACATATATGCATCACATGTAATTAAATTGCAATATAATATGTAATAGTTTAAAAATATCCACTCACCGTCTTATTGTTAAATTTTGGTGACAATCAAGATTGGGTGGGATCTTGTCTCGAAAACACTTTCTATAACACATGATTCAAAAATTAATAGTTAAAATTAATATAAAATTTTATACGTATCATAAATAATAGAATATATATGTTATAATTCTATAAATACACAAAAACTTTTGAATATATTTTTAAATTTTCAATAATAGAATTTACGTTATAATTTCATCATATATTACCCATAAAAGTTCAGAATATGTTTTTAACTATCCAAATTATTGGGAAATCAAGAACATACATGCAATAGGATATTAAAATAGTTTCTTGATTCTATACAAGGATCCCTTTATAATGCATGATTTATAATCAAGATCAATAAATAATAACAAAGATGTAAGGATGCCTACTTTAGACCAAAAATATCTTGAATCTTGATTGAATTTTTAATGGCTCTTAACTTCTTTAGTCCTTCTTGATAAATCTTGAAGCATTTTCTTTTTGAATTTCTTACAAACTTATAACTTTCATAAAATTTTGATCTTGAAAATGTTCGAATTAAAATTTCTTTATAGTATAAATTTGTAATTGAATATTATGATCAAAATAAGAATACTCTAGGAGTTTTTTTCTTAGATCAATCATCCAAGTGTGTCTCTAATGATAATCTACACAAAATAAAGAATTAAAGTTCAAGATATCCCTAAATCTTAATTATGTATAGTGTCTTTTTATTAATATTAATTTAAAAAAAAAGACAAATTATGATTTTGATTCTTAAGTTTTTGAAAAGAGATAAATTAGGTTTTTGATTCTTTAAAAATTTTGGCCAAGCTAAAAGAATTTATCTCTATTCAGGAAGAAAATTCTCTTCTGATTATTTTCATATTTTTACGGGGAGTTTATATAGGTTTCAAATTTTGGCTTTTCAAGTTTTAATCCATGTAAAAAAACCACTTAACTAAATGGATTCCTAATTTTATTAATAGTCCTCTTTAAATTAAACACAGTTTAATTAATCTAATTAATTAAACAATATTATGTTCATCAAAGTAGGAAATTTATAATTATATATTCATAATTAAATACAAACACTTTACATAATTGTAATTTAATACTAATAGTTTTTTAAACTATTAAATAAATTCTCAAAGATTATGAATTTGATAATTAAGCCTTTAATCTTTTATTTAAATAATTTAAACTTAATTTCTCATAGTGTGTGACTTATTAAGTTTCTCGGACATAGTTATAGAATTTAAAAGCCTAGATAAATTGACAATTAATTTATCATTAATTAAATCCTTAGTTAAAAAACTATTTTCATAAATTAAGAGTGATATCTAACAACATATCATGAATTTTAATTGAAAAATAATATTAATTTGTGAAACCTATTTGGTAAATAATTACCATATAATGTAATCCTTTCACCATAACTATATTATGCCTTAATTTAGAGTATGAAAAATGTAAACTCCAATAATTATGTTTGTAGTAATATTGTTTTAAATTAATAACTTACAAACTAGAGATTTTGAAACTTCTTTGGAAACTCTCTCGCCTTAGCCATGAATTTACATTATCATTGATACAATGCCTACATAAAATGGAATATTTTCTCTAATTATCAATAGTAGCAAATCAATTATTGATCCCTCATAACCGATATGCTTTTTATATTGCTCAATCACTACTCTATCAACAATTCCACACTAAACGACGGAGATGTAGTATCAAAGCATATGTAACCTATAAACTAAATAGTATAAAGATTTAAAGTTTAACTATTAGTCATGTAATCATTACAGAAAGAATTACCATAGGCATGTGGATAATTACTCCATATGAATTTATTGTGGGCCAATTCAATGTATTTGTTCTTCAACAAATATTTGTGTTAAAGTAAGTAAATATTTTTATTAGTAGCTTATAAAACCGGCTGCCTACTTTCACCAAGATAGTAATCGTAACAGATGCCATTCAAAATTTGATATATCAACATCTTGTATTCAAAAACCTACAAATGGAATACTAACAAGATCTCATATATCAAATACATTAACTCGTCGAAGCGTTATTTTATAGGCTTTATCATGAAAAATATCTTAAACACATAACATATACTTATAGATAAAATTATCAACGTTATTAATCAATGCAATAATATAATTGTGTATATAAGTTCAATTGGACCTAAAGTATATCACTAACATAAATATGTTTCTTGTAACTCTTCTTTGTGTGCGTCAAAAATTTTTCTTTTTCTTTTTTTCCTTTCTTTTCTCTCTCATTTCTTTCTTTTTTCTGCTCTTAATTTTTGCTTGTGTTTCCAATTTCTGTGATTTGCCTAATAAAGCCATCAGTTTTATCACCATTTATTTGTCCACCGAATGAAGCACACAAGAGAAATCTATATATATATATATATATATATATATATGCCTTTACATTTTTGCTATGTAGGTCACAATTGGCTAGAGATGGCTAAAGAGATGACCTGCTCTTAAACAGTAAAGCCTGGTTCGGGCCGAACCAACAATATATTTGAGCCGAGTTGAAAAAGTATAGCTAGTGATGAGCCTACGGGCTTTTTATTATTTAAAATATTTTTTAATTATTTTGAAAATATTAAAAAGGGCCTACAAGTAGGCCAGGCCCAAGCTTATGTGGGCTGTGTCTGATAGGGTCAAACCAAATCTTTTCTTTTTTGTAAATATTTAGTCTAACGTACGAGTCCATATGGACTGTTGTTTTTAAAGTCAACCCAACCCCCCACTTTGCTATCCCTATCATTGACCATTGCATGGAAAAGGCTAAAGAGCCACATGCAGTGCAAAATAGGTCTAAAGTGTTATAGATTTAATCTCATTTATATTTAGAAATTTGGGTCGTACTCCCACTATAATTTGGTCCAATTTGAATGCAATGTCATAACAGAATACCTTAAACCTCATTTAATTTCTTCCATTAAAAAAATAAAATTTCAAATAGATTTAAGCCAATTAAATAAAAAAATTAGTTTTGTGTTATAACTTAAAACTTCAACCTCTTAATATATAGTCTACCTAAACTAAATTTTTCACATCATACTAAATATACGGTAATATTAAATTTAATTTAATTAGTATACTTCAAATTTGTTTGGTATTAAAGTAGAATGATTTTTAAGTTATAGTGGTTATGAAACGAAAATATCAAATGTTAAATATTATTAGTAAATTAATATTGTTAAATATATTGTAAATTTTAGTTTCAAAATTAAATAAAAGCACCACAAGATATTAAATTAAATGAAATGATGCATCAAATGTAGTTTGAAAGTAATTTTTTTATTATGAATATAGGAGAGTGGAAGACACAAATTTCATTATTATGAGCATAGGAAAGATTTTGTGTAGGCATAAGTACGAGAAACTTTGAACGAGAGAGGGAGAGGATGAAAGGAAATGTGCACAAGGAAGAAGCAAATTACTCTTTTCCACCACACTGGGGAAAGGTAACCCGTCTTCGTCGTGGCCTCCTTGTAATTCCTTTAAAGTTGTCCAGACACTTTTTTTTTTCTTTATTTTTTTGTGATTCTATATTTTGCTAAGTAAATTTCTTAAGATCTAATTGCATGACATGTAACCAAACGTTATCTTTATTAAAGGAATTAATGCATGACAGCTAATCAAATGTTGTTATTCAAGTAATTAATGGATGAAATGAAATGAGTCGGCTTCATTGAAATAAGATTATTTTGTATTGACTGTTGTTTGACATGCCAAAGTGGACTAGCCATTTGTTTTCTGTTAGGCCTTGGGCTAAATTAGGCCTACTGTCCCATTGTCCCATTTATAATATGCACTAGTCTACCCATTCGTTTCTGATTTACTTAAATATATTTACAAAGTATTGTTTGCTAAATCTGCATGTAAACTATAACCAACGTAAATAAATCATTTTATTTAATTTCATGTTTTGATTTAAAGTTATAAACTCCAATTTTTAAAGGAATGAAAAATTTTGATTTTAATTTAAATGGCTTAATTTTAAAGGCCATTAAAATTTTAGATCAATCTAAAATTTTCTTACAATATTGGCGAAAGATGTATTTTTCGATGAAAATATCCTTAAACTATTTTTTTGTTTTTCTTCGACTTTAAACTCATACACACTTTGCAAATTTATTTTGCTCTCTATTCTAAAGCCCACTGAACCCAAACCAAAAATTGAGCTAAGTTCACTCACAAACGCAGCCATAATCATTTTATGATAATTTTTTTGAATATTTTCTAACAAAAAAATAAGTTGTACAAAATCAAGAAGTCAAAAACAAGGTTAGTAGCTTTTGTATTTATTTGATAGAGTTAAAACATTAATTACGTTAAAAAAATGTATAATTCAATATACATTTTGAATAAACTTTATGTTTTTTTTCACTTTAAATTGTGCGTTATTTTTAACCTAATTAATATTTTAATTCTAAACACAACTTATTTTCTTCATTAAAAAATGACTAGAAAATGAATGTCCATGTGTTTGAAATCGAACAAAAATAACTCAACCTTGACTGCAAGAAAATTTTAGATAAAGCTAAAATTTTGAATGAATCTTAAAATTAGACTATTTTAAGCAATGCTCTAAAAAAATTTTAATGGATCAAATGTATGGTTAGTTTTTTTTCGTTGTTGTTGTTATTATTAATTTATTATTTTTATTATTATTTTTGTCGTGTCATATATTGTAATTTAAAATAATTGTAACTTTAACTTCATGTTCAATGGTTATAACATAACGAAAAGATGTAAGATATTCTCAATCACACAATAATTTAATTGATTATTTAATTTTTAATAACAATAAAGATCATAATACAATTAAAATAATAAACCTACAAACTAAATTTGAACACATGTTAAATATCATTTCAATACCCAATGAAGGGACATGTCACTCCAAAAATGTGGCAATAACTATAAGATTTTCTATATCAACGGGAGACTTTTTTATTGCATGTGGACATCTTTTTTTTAAGGGCCCCTATTTGTGCTTTATGTTCGGTGACTTTATGCTAAGTTCAACTATGGTATATTTGTACATCAATACATCCCAACATTAAATGTTAAAACACCAAAAATTAAAAATAAAAAAGGAGACAATAGATTATTTAACCAGTTATCTTTAAATATATTAAAAAAATTATATTTAATTAATAAAATATTAATAATATAATTTATTAATGATTATATCAAAAAAAAATATTTTACCTATTTCAACTTTCATACACAATATTTCAAGTTATGCTCATTTGGTTTGAAGTTTTAATATTTTTATTATAACTCTGTCTTAATATTTCAAGTTCAATGAACAAATACTTATATCTGTGTGCAAAATTACTACTTGATTGTATACACCCAAATGAAAATAGTTTCAAGTTTCTGCCTATATGTTTAAAATTTAGTGAAATCGCTTTCAAGTTCTAATCATAATATTTCAAGTTCTGAAATTTTTGTTCAACTTTTTGCCTTGGTGTTTTAAATTTAGTGAATATGTACATGTATTTGTACACACCCTACTACTTAGCTGTGTGCACCCCTATAAAAATAATTTCAAGTATTTACTTACATGTTTAAGTTCAATGAAATAGGTTTTAAATTTTGATTATGATATTTCAAGTTTTAGGATTTTGATTTTAACTTTTTACTTTAATGTTTTATGTTTAGTGAATAGATACCGATATTTGTTTACACCTTAGCACTTGGTTATTTGTACCCCTACGAAAATAGTTTTAAATTTTTGCTTGCGTGCTTCAAGCCCGGTGAACTAGGTTTCAAGTTACAATCATGATATTTCAAGTTCCAAAATTTTAGTTTCAACCTTTTGCCTTAGTGTTTCAAGTTCAGTGAATAAGTACCTATATTTGTACACACCCTACTACTTAATTGTATACATTTTTATAAAAATAATTTCATATCTTTACCTACATGTTTCAGTTTGGTTTCAATTCTTTACGTGAAATTTTGGTCACAGTATTTTCAAGTTCTAAAATTTTTAATAAGCTCTTGTTAAAAATTTTTATTAATAAGTTCTAATCACAGTGTTTCAAGTTCTGAAATTTTGGTTTCAGTTTTTTACCTGAGTATTTCAAGTTTAATGAACAAATACCTATATCTATACACACCCTACTACTTCGTTGTGTGCACCTTTACGAAAATGGTTTCAAGTCTTTGTTTACATATTTCAAGATTATTGAATTGAGTTTCTAGTTTCGATTACAGTACTTCAAACTCTGAAATTTTAGTTTAACCTTTTGTTTTGGTATTTTAATTTTAATGAATAGGTAACTATGTTTGTACATACCCTGCTATTTGGATATGTGCACCCTTACAAAAATAATATCAAGTGCTTACCTACGTATTTCAAGTTTTGATAACGATATTTCAAGTTCTGAAATTTTAGTTTCAGCTCTTGACCTTGATATTTTAAATTCAGTGAATAAATACTTATATCTATATATTCCTTACTACTTGATTGTGTGCAACTTTTATGAAAATGATTTCAAGTCTTTGCTTGCTTGTTTCAAGTGTTTTACACTTAATTTCAAGTTCAGTTCACAACATTTCAGGTTTTGATAATTTAATTTCAATTCTATATCTACGTGTTTCAATTTGTGCACCTCATTGTAATTAATTTCGAGTTTTTATTTTTATATTTCAAGTCTTTTGCACTATGTTTCAAGTTTTGTTAAGACATTTCAAGTTCTGAGAACATGGTTTCAATTCTTTGTCTTCATGTTTCAAGTTTCATATACAAGTATTTATGTCAATAGATATCCACAACTTGACTATGTGCACCTCATTGGAATTGGTTTCAAGTCTTTGCCTCCTAATTTCAAGTGTTTTACACTATGTTTTAAATTTTGTTCATAGCATTTTAAGTTTTGATGTTCTTATTTTAAGCTTTTGCCTTCATGTTTCAAATCCAATGCACATATAATTGTGTCAAAATATACTCGAATGAACAATTATCAAAATCTATATGTACTCATTTTCAAATCTTCTATTGAATGTTTTACATTTCATACGCTTCATTTTAAGTACTGTTTACTTATGATCTATAACACTCCATATTATGACTGTGTGCACTTGTTATGAATTGTTTTAACTAGAAATATGTCATAATAAAGGTCATTGTTTGCGTAATAGAATTATATTATTTATTAAACTTAAGATAATTGTCTATATATTTAATTATATTATTTATTAAAAAATAATTATATATAAAGTTAATTGTTTAAATTAAAGATTGACTATATATTATCATATTAATTCTATCTTGAATGCATACTATCTTATTTAAATTATGCCATCTAGCTATCTTTTACAATTCAAACTTATGTATTAAGTACAACAACAATAATAATAATAACAATGATGATGATGATGATGATGATGATGATGATACTACTACTACTACTAATAATAAAAATAAATTTGTTTGATATTTTATGTTACATATAGTACATTCAATTTTAGTTATTTTTAATTTAATGTCAATCACAATATATCTTTTATCTACTTCACATTTTATGTTAAAAATTTTAATATTTAAAATATTAATTAAGATTTTAAATTCGTAGTAATCAATAAAGATTGAAAATAAGTAATTAGATTTTCAGGTATTATATACAATACATAAAGTCTATAAACACCCCATAAAAATTATATATAATTTAATTTTCATTCCTTAATTAAAGAAGTATATTTAGAATAATAATAAAATAAAGATATAAATAATAAGTTGGTAAACAATGTTCAAGTGTAGCATTAAAATTAAAATTAAAATTGAATGCTAATAAATAATTATTATTGTACATATTATTTAATTTTTCAAAATTAATTTAAAAATTATACATATAATTTTATATTAATTTTTATATTATTTTAGATAATTTTGGATATCTAATTTTTCGATTGTTTCAAATACAAATACTAAAATTGTACACTCTATTTGACAAGTCGATGATATCTTGATATTTTTAATTTATTTTTTAATCAATCGTATTAAATGTTTTGGCTTAGTTGCTTTACTACCAAAAAATTTTGATCTTTATGTTAAGATATTTAGTTGATCAAATAAATATCAAATTGAAAATAAATTTTTAGTCCACTGATGTGACAATATTAACCAACAAAGGCAATATTAACTGACAAACTCAATGAAGTTAATTGAAGTATTCAAGCTTTGATAATATTAACCATTTTTTCTTCGAAAGTTAATTTTTATGAATTCGCATTGGTTTATAATTAAATTAAATGCCGACCACATCAATCCCAAGCATACCTTAAATCAACAAAAGAAAAAAAAAAAAAGGCAAAACAATAAACACAAAAGCTTCCTGGTAAAGAAAAAATTATCAAAAAAATATTTGTACTTAAATTAATGAGATGAGCAGTTCTTGCGATAACTTCACCTTAAGAAATTTTTTTAGGTAAAAAGATTGTACAATTTATACCCAACTTAAAAAGGAACAAAACAAGATTTGATTATACACCATTACATAGAAAATTAATCAGCTTCCATTGTTACTGTTACCGCCTTGAGAAAACTTGTTTGAAAAATTTATTAAGAATGTTGGTTCAAGCCTCAATAGTTGTATGACAGAATTTGCTATAATAGTGCCTCTACTCCAAAATAAACTTGACAAGAGTTAAATGGGTAGGTGCCATAAATTATGTACGTTCGTTGAGAATGCACATGAAAAGCACAAAATTACAAGAATCACTAAGTTGAGTCCACATTTAAATATCAACAACAATAATTTGCTATAGTTATATGCTTCTAAATTCCTGCATAAAATTTACAAAACATAGACCTGCCTATCATAAGTGGCAAAACCAGGAACCATCACTTATTCTAGTCCTGTCCATCTCAATTGCCTAATCAAATCAAACAGCAAAATTACAAAAAGCATTTTGAATTGTCTTACTCTTTCAACCATGAGAAATAAAAGCAAATTTTTTCAATTAAGGAAAGATACTGCTGCATTCTATTTAGTGAGCCATAAAAGCCTATTTTGAGAGTAAAATAATGTGGTTTTACTCAATCAAAAGAAACCGCCAATAAAATAGGTTATAGGGAAAGTCCATCTATTCGTGTATTAGACTTTGCTCTATTAACATATTTGACAGTATTCCTATATCAGTTTTCCCTTCATTTGGCTCCAATTTTAGTGCCTTCTCAATGCTTTTAACTGCAGCATCAACTTCATTGAGAGCCATGTATGCCTGATAGTTAAGAACCATAACCATTAATATCAAAAACTTCCTCATTAGACCCAAAATGCGACATAACTTTACATACAGGAGTAAAGTATCTTAAATTGTAAGAAAACTAGTATAGTACCTAAGACGAGCCAAGTATAAATTATACAAATTTAAAAGATTCCAATAAGGAGCAAAAATCTAGAGCAGTTGCAGAGTTAAGAATTCACAAAGATTAAAGCTTCTAATATGTATATGAACAATTTCTTTTTTTAGACTAGATGACAATACACTGATTTAGGCAAATATACAAACAAATTTCACTAGCCCAGTGATCAAAATCCTTAATGATACTAACCTGATCTTGGTGAAACAAAGCTTTCACATTATCATCTCCATCACGCATTGCAGACTCCGTGTATAAAAATCCTCCTTTTAGATCCCCTAGTTTCAGTTTACAAGCCTATGGAGAATATAAAGCATCTATTATCAAAGGAAAGCTAGCCAAGAATGAAAAGCATGGACAGAGAAATTTAAATAAAGATGTTACCTGAAACAACATTAATGTCATTAGCGAACAACTAAATAAATAACACATAATCTTATCCTCTAAATCAAGTGGGATAAACATGCTACACATTCTCCCTAAGTAAATGGTAAATCTTCAGAGCAAACAATAAACATGGAACCTATTGATTTCAACTGATACTTAAAAGAAATTATTTATAAAGATATGTATAGCTTTATAAAATGTCAATCCCTGCTTAACTTTCTCTATTCTAACCTTTACGTATTTTTAATTTGAATCAAAATTCTTTCCTGATTTGAATTCAACAAGCCCCGCCTCAATTTTCATTGATATCTTGACAGCATACACAATAACTTTAGTTGCACATACAACCTTAATTGCTTGAAAGCATGAGCTTTTGTAAATAGATACAGCAGAAAAATCCAATTTCCAGTTTGACAATTTAATAATGCATTGAATTGTATCCTATTTGCAAGCACGCATGCGCACAGTTTCATTTATTTATTTATTTATTTATTATTTTGGCATAATGTCTCTCAAAGCTTATGCAATATAAAATAGGTTGAAATTAGACATCTTAATTGTAAATTCAGGTGATAGTACGACATGCTTTTGATCCCTTTTCACTAACTTTCTTTGTTTAAAAGAGAGACAAGAGTAAAATACAACAAGACAAATGGAATGAAGCACATGGAATTAACACTAATGTTCCCAAGTACATGGAATTAAGAATAATGTGTCCAAGTCAGATCTTTAAACTAAGCCATACTGTTCTACTCAATCTCCAATGTGGTCAAATAAAAGCAATTATCTCAAAATGCAAGAAACAAAAGCAAAATATCGTGTCCTGGCAATTGCTCAAAGATACAATCATCATCCAGTTTGTTAAGGAGCATTGATTAAACAACCCATCAGAAAACACCCAAAACCCATTCCCATCTCATTTAAATTCATTTAACTAATCTCATTTAAATTCATTTAACTAAGTAATAACATAGCAAAATAATCTGGAAAATTTAAGGTCAACTAAAACTTTCATTGTTCCTATGCAATCTCCCTTTCTAAACACAAAACTACAACATACTTCAACCTACATGGATTTCAAAAATAGAATTCCAAATAATTAAAATAAAAATAAAATGGGAATAACCTCTTTTAACACCGAGATCAAAAGAGGTAAATAAAAGTGAATCACAAACGTGCTTAAATTTCTACAAATCCTTATAATTCAGCCATGGCTTCACCCATACCTTCACTTCATATAACTTCTTCTTACCAGCATCAATCACTTCCACTACAAGACGGTGTAAAGTACCAGCCACCACCTGCTCCTCTGCCTTCACCATCTCATAAACTCAAGCAACGCGTTCTTCTTACACATTCAACATAATCAAACAAACAAAACTCAAATTAAACAAAATGATTCTGATTTAATTGATTTATCGGGAATATTTAACAAATCATAATTCAAGCCACATCAAAATAAAAATTTTGGAACCCTCAAGACCTCAAATAAACCATAAATTAAGCTATATAATACGTATCAAAAAAAACTTAGCAAAAGCTGATAAAAAGAAAGGTAGTCATTCAAATGTGTCTACAAAGGTAATCATGACCAAGAAAAGCAGAAATTTCAATCAAATATGGAAGTTACAGAACAAATAGGTCAAGCATAACAATTCTACGAATTCTGTAAACTACAATAATTCATAATTAAGGAAATAAAATTTAAGAACCCAGAAGAATAAAATGCAGTAATTCACACTTCAAAATAAACAATTCACCATAAAAGGAGACAGAAAAAATCAGCCGATGATCAGAATTCCCAAAAAAAATTAACAGAAATTGAATTGGACCAATAAAAAAATGAAGCGTGAAATTGACAAATACCATAACAACAAACCTTGATATAACCGTTTTTGATGAGAAATTAAGCAACTCCATGATGATAAGGAAACAAAAGGCCGGCGACAGAGAAGCTAAACCTAGGACTGGTAACAACTCTCCTCTCTTTCTCAGCCTCAATATTCATCAATCTCTACTCCTAAATAACTTCCAGCTCAATCTCGTCCCCCATAACCGCTCCAATTCTCTCCTCATAATCTTCACCACTCATCTTCTTACTTCTCTTCATTAAAGGGATTGTTTCAAAATTGTCGGAAAAACCTTTGTTGGTCCTTTTCAACGACCTTGAAGCAATTCCCAAAAAAAGCTCACCCGTCGCAACAGCAAAAGACATTTTCTCAGAATTAGGAGGCTTCTCAT